>CABHPP010144088.1:0-30582 GCA_902168425.1 Peromyscus attwateri
TGAGACATTTGATTGGCTTGATCTGTTTGGGAGGCATCCAGGCAGTTGGACCGGGTCCTGTGCTCAGTGCATGAATTGGCTGTTTGAAACCTGGGGCTTAGCAGAGACGCTTGGCTCAGCCTGGGAGGAGGGGACTAGACCTGCCTGGACTGAGTCCACCAGGTTGATCTCAATCCTCGGGGGAGTCTTTGCCCTGGAGGAGATGGAAATGGGGGGTGGGCCGGGGGGAGGGGAGCGGGGCGGGATTGGGGAGAACAGGGGAATC
This sequence comes from Peromyscus attwateri, assembly GCA_902168425.1. Classification (NCBI taxonomy): domain Eukaryota; kingdom Metazoa; phylum Chordata; class Mammalia; order Rodentia; family Cricetidae; genus Peromyscus; species Peromyscus attwateri. The sequence continues at coordinate 266 of CABHPP010144088.1, forward strand.
TGTGGCTGATATGTAAAGTTGAATTATATTGTAAAATAAAATAAAATAAATTCAAAAAAAGATATTGTCCCCATCAGATTGGCATGTTACCAGGTGTCTGAATTGTTGTCTTCATTGATGATTAATGTGTTCTGTCCCACAGCAAAGGTAGCTGGGCATGAGTTGTATGAGAAAGCTAACTGGGCATGAAACACTGATGAAGTTAACAAGCAGATTAGTAAAATGGTTTCTGCTTCAATTCCTTTTGGAGATACTTCCCTGACTTCTCCCATAGATAAGAATGTGACCTGAAAGTGTAAGCCAGATAAATACTTTCTTCCCCTACATTGATTCTAGCAATAAAGTTTTATCACAGAAAACATAAAGCAAACTAGAACAATAGGTAAACAAGTAATAAAATGAAAACAGCTTGAGCATGTTGGCAAAATCATCAAAATTACAATAATCAATAGGCACCTTTCAGTAGTATCTTAATATTAATGTTTTCAATTCTTTAATCAAAAGACACAGGTTAGGAGATTAGAATTAAAAAGTAGGAAGTACTTTTTTTGTTGTACTCCATCATAAAAGAGAGATGTAACCTTACAATGAAATGATGAAAAAAGATGTTCTAGGCAAATGGAGATTGAAAACAAGCAAATGTTGCTTGTGCAATCTGACCAAATAGACTTGAAACCAAATCTAATGAGAAATGATAAATATCACTTCCTACTGATTAAGGGAACAATTCATGGAGAGAACTGTACAATTCTACACACAGGTGCACCTAGTTCTACACAGAAAATACTACTAGATGTAAAGCCACAGGCTAACACCAGGTGTCATAGCAGTTTCATTCCCAATAATAATCCTTCATCCCAGTAGAAAGTAGACAGAATTAAATGAAATCAAAGGTAAATTGGCCTTAAAAGACAACTATAGAATATTCTAACCAAACACTGTAGAGCATAAATTGTTCTCAGCAGCCCCTGGAACTATCATTAAAATAGATCATATATTATGACACAAAGAGTGTCTGAGCAAATATGGGGAAATGCAAATACTTCCTTATATTCTACCAACAACAACAATAAAATGAACACAAATAAACAAGAGAAACTATAGAAGATAAACAAACCCATGGACATCAAACAAGTCACAACACAATTATGAATGATTTCTTGAAGAAATCAAGAGTAGAAAGACTCCTGTAATAAAATGAAAATTAAAACCAACATCCTAAATGTTTGAGGTGCAATGTAAACAGTCCTAAAAGAGAAGTTTAAAGGTCAATACATCTACATTAAGAAATCAAAGAGATGTTTAATAATTAAGTTAATGATTTACATTAGGATTCTGTAAAAAGAACAAGTTACACACCAAAATCAGGAGCTGGAAAGAAAACACTGACATTAATGAAATTGGAGAAATGAAAGCAGCTCAACAACACAACAAACCACAGAGTCAATGAAATAGATTTGGTTCCTTCACAATATAAACAATATTGACAAACTTTAGATAAACTAACCAAAAGAAAGAATGAATGCCAAAGCTAATACAGTAAGACATGAAAATGGAGTCATTTAAACAAAATCCAGTGAAATTCAGAAAATTATTAGGGTTTACCTTGAGAACATTCCACTAAACTGAAAAATCTAAAACATATAAATAAATTTCTACATCGATTAAAAATTACCAAAATTTAACTAAAATGACATTTTAAACAATATATCAAGTATAGGTGGGGATAAGGCTGTGCACTTAAAAACATTCACTGTTCTTGTAGAGAACCAGGATTCAGTGTCTAGTACCTACATGACAACTCACAATGCCTTCTTCTAGCCTCTTTGGGCACCAGAAACATGTGCAACAAATACACATACATGCAAGAAAAACACTTCTACACAAAATAAATTGAACCTAAAAAATAGGACTGGCCCTGCCCCTTGTCTGTCACCTCTGGGTGGAGGACACCATAGAAAAGACCAGCACTGAATAATTCAGCTACCATCCAGGCCCAGATCTAGGGCTTTGAGTTGGTTCACCCCAACATTAACTCTATATATGAGCTGGTGGGAGAAGTTGAAAAGGGCTGGTCCTGCAGAACCCCAGCGACAGAAGATCCATGACTCTGAGCAATATTAGGATATCCAAGAGGTGTCTGGGTGAGGATCCAGTATTGATGGTGTAACAGAAGCCAGAGGCCATGAACCAGACCAACAGCTCATTGCAATGAACATTTGCAAGTAAAACTGTTTGGGAAAAGGGTACACTGCATGACACACCCCAGCACCCTAGGCCATTATGATGAACAAATAAGTAATGGTGAGGTGGGAAAAATGGAGTAGCAAAGTGGTACAAGTACGTTGGAACTGGAGATACAACATGTTTGACTAGTATGAGAGAAGAATTCCTCTATTGATAGAGGAGCATGTCATTGCCCAGAGGGGTCAACAAGATGATTTGATTTTTGGTTTGTTTGTTTTTCCTTTTCTTTTTAACACACACACACACACACACACACACACACACACACACACACACACAACATAAAACATTCCAGCCATAGTTTCCCCTCTCTCTTCTCCTCCCTGGACCTTTCCCTAACCTCCCTCAAACCACTCTTTCTCCATTTCTCTTTAGGAAAGGGCAGGTCTCTCATGAGTATCAACAAATCATGTCTTATGAAGTTGCAGTAAGACTAAGCAATTCCCCATGTATTAAAGCTGGACAAGTTGACCCAGTATGAGGGGTAGAGTCCCAAAAGCCAGTAAAAAGAGTTGGATTCAGCCCCTTTTCCCACTGTTTGGTGTCCTTAAAAAAGCACCAAGCTACAAAGCTCTAACACATACACAGAGGGCCTAGATCAGTCCCATGTAGGCAACCTGGTTTGTTGGCAGTTCAGATACTGTGAGCCCCTGTAAGCCCAGGTTGATTCTGTGAGTTTTATTGTGGTATCCTTGACTCCTGTGGCTCCTACAATCCTTACTTCCCATCTTCTGCAGGATTCTCTGAACTCCACTTGTGGAGTCTGCATCTGTTTCCATCAGTTGCTGGATGAAGCCTCTCTCATGACAATTGGGTTAGGCACCAATCTGGTCACAGGAGATGGCCAGTTCAGACAACATATCTGCTATTTCTAGGAGTCTAAGGAATCTTCCTGATAGATTCTTTGGGGATTCCCTTGTGCCAAGTTTTTTACCTAACCCTGACCTGCCAGCCTCTTCCAGTTTTCTCTTTCAGTACTCTCCCTGTCTGTCCTGAATCAAACTCATGATTCCTGTTCCCAAGCCCACTTGCCCTCAGATCATTCACAAATTCTCTTCTATTTCCCTTCTACATGGATATCTTGGTGTAGCCTCCATGAATCCTCCTTGTTAACTAGTCTCTCAGGGTCTGTAGATAGTAGTATTGCAGCTAATATTCACTTATGGGTGAGTACATTCCATGTTTGTCTTTCTCTGTCTTGGTTACCTCACTCAGGATGATTTTTTTCTGGTTCCATCTATTTACTTCCAAATTTCCTGGTGTCCTTGTTTTTAACAGCTGAGTAATACTCCATTGTATAAATTTGCCACATTTCCTTTTATCATTCCTTGGTTGAGAGATATCTAGGTTTCTATGTTCTGTCTATTACAAATAAAGTTGCTATGAACATAGTTGAGCAAAGGTCTTTGTATTATTGGGCATCCTTTGTGTATATGTCCAGGAGTGGTATAGTTGGGTCTTTGGTTAGGTTAATTCCTAGTTTTCTGAGAAACCTCCACACTGACTTTCAAAGAGGCTGTACAAGTTTGCACTCCTACCAGCAATGGAAGAGTATTCCTCTTACTCTACCTCTTCTCCAGTATGAGCTGTTATTTGGGCTTTTGTTCTTAGCCATTCTGACAGATTTGTATAGAATTGCAGAGTCATTTTAAATTGCATTCCCTGTTGGCTAAGGATGGAGAATATTTGTTTATATGTTTCTTGGCCATTTTATTTTCCTCTGTGGAGAATTCACTATCTAAATCTGTACACCATTTTTAAATTGGGTTATATAGTTTGTGGGTATCTAGGTTTTTTAGTTCTTTTATATATTTTGAATATTAACCCTATATCAGATTCAGAATGGTGAAAATTTTTTTCAATCTGTGGGCTGCAATTTTGTACCTATTGATAGTGTCCTTTGCTTTATAGAAGATTTTCAGTTTCACAAGGTCCCATTTATTAATTGTTGATCTTAGTGAATGTGCTATTGGTGTTCTTTTTAGGAAGTTGTCTCCTGTGCCTTTCAAAGCTATTCCCCATTTTTCTTCTATCAGATTCCATGTATCTGGATTTACTTTGAGATCTTTAATCTACTTGTGCTTGAGTTCTGTGCAAAGTGATAACTGTGGATTGATTTGCATTCTTCTACAAGCTGACATCCAGTTAGACCACCACTATTTGTTGAAGATTCTTTCTTTTTTCCATTGCATAGTTTTTGATTCTCTGTTGAAGATCATATGTCTGTAGTTTTGTGGATTTATGTCTTGGTCTTTGGTTCAATTACACTTATCCCCTTTTCTGTTTTTATGCCAATACCATACAGTTTTTTACTACCACAGATCTGTAGTAGAGCTTAAAATCAGAGGTGGTGATACCAGTGGGTGTTCTATTATTGTACAGGATTTTAGTTATCCTGTATCTTTTGTTTTTTCATATGAAATTGAGTATTGTTCTTTCAAGTTATGTGTGTTGCAACTTAGACTGGAATAATGTTAAATTTGCGGCTTGCTTTTGGTAAGATGACCATTTTTACTATATTTATCTTACGGATCCATGAGCATGGGAGATCTTTCCCACTTCTGATCTCTTACTCAGTAAAGAACAATACTCAAAATTCCTTTCTTGTAAAAAAAAATTTTCATTTTTTGGGGAGGATAGAGGGGTGGAAAGCAGGTATAGAAGACCTGAAAATGAGTGGGATTGGGGTGCATGATGATAAATTCTCATAGAAAAATAAAAATCATGTTATACAGATACTGAGGCCTGTAACAAGCAATGAGTTTGCAGAAGTACTTTAAACAATCTCTAAATTAAAAAAAGGTTCAGGCTGAGATGAATTTTCTCAGACCTTCAGAGAACTTGACAAAAGCATGTTGCTCTGTTCCATAAAAGAAGGAACATCACCAAAGTGCTTTTATAAAGTATCCATCTTGGCATGAAAAACAGATAAATGTTCAACAAAAAAGAAAAGTAAAGACCAAGATACATAATGAACATAGATTAAAAAAAAACTTGTCAACAAGATACTCTCTAACCAAAATCAGGAACATATCAAGGAATAGTTAAATTGCTCAACAGGAAAAGTTATTTGCTGTCAAACCTGATGACCTAAATCTACACGATGAAAAGAAAGAACACATTCCTGTAAGTTGTTCTTGGCCTTGACCTGCACACTTGCTTTCACATGTACCCACACATCATATTTATGTACATACACACACACACACACACACACACACAAGTTCATTCACCCTAATTCCAAATGTGTCAAGAACCTTAACAGAAGACCCCAAACTCTGAAACTGGTAGAAGAAAAATTAGGAAGTCCACTTTGAAATGGAATCACACCTATACATGTTCTAAATAAAACTCAGAAAATACAGCAAATAAGCAAGTTGGACTTCGGGAAATTAAGAGACTTCTATCAACCATAGGAAATCTTTAACCACATAAAGATGCAGCCTATAAAACCAAAGAAATCTTTGCCAGCCACATGCTCCCAGACAAAGTATAACTAGTATCTATGAAGAAAAAAAGCAAACAAAGCAAAAACCAAAACTAACCCTCAACACTATGGAAAGTTTTTTAAACAAACTTGGGCCATGTTGGGTGGTGGTGTCACAAACCTTCAATCCCAGCACTCGAGAGGCAGAGCCTGGTGGATCTCTGTGAATTTGAGGCCAGCCTGGTTTACAGAGTGAGATCCACGTCAGGCAACAAAAATACACAGAGAAACCCTGTCTGGAATCACATACACAAACAAAGAAAACAAACAAAACCTGGGCCATGGAACTCAAGAGTGTTACCAAAAAAGAAAAAACATGCCTTATGTGAATTTTTAAGTTATTCAATGTCATTAACTGTCTGAGAAGTACAAATAATATTAGAGAAACCCCATCTCTTAAAAAATCAAAAAAAAATAAAGAAATGGAAAGACAGAGATCAAATGAAAACAAATATTTGAAGTGTGGGACAAAGAGAAGAGAATCCAAATATAAAGGGTTGAGAAAGGGTAGATGCAGAAAATGGATAAGAGTGTTGAAAGAAAATATCAGGCTACTGTGTTCTAATTATAAATTTGTCATGGATTTTTGGTTTTGGAAAATTGAGTGCAATATAAGTGATATTGAAAGTGTAACACTTAATGTGAAGTTTCACAGTTTCTCTTTTGAATACCAATTCTAACTATATAAATTCATTAAGTTGTATAGACTTAGAGTCTCATTAAATTGGGTATATCTTCTTGTTTATTTACAAGTTTCTTTATAATGAAGGTTAGATTTTTAATTTTAAGAAAAAAATTTTGGGGAAAGAGAAACACTGTTGAGAGAGGAAAATGATACAACCATTATTAAAATCACTGTGGCATTTACTCAAAACTGAAAAGAGAACTTTCCTATGACCCAGCTGTAGATCGTTAGGTATATACTCAAGCTTTTTAGGTATAATCTACTATATACATAGGTATGGACAACTATACAGGTGTTTGAACATCTGTGTTCATTGCAGCTTCACTCACAATAGCTAGAAAACAGGTTCACCCTGCATTTCACGAACTGAAACGTAGATAATGAAATTGTAATGTGCACACAATTAAAATTCATTCAGCTATAAAGATGAAATTATGGAATTCTCAGTAAAATAGGTGGAACAGGAAAATATACCTAATGTGGTAACCCCAGCACAGATAGACAAACATTGCTTGTTCTCTCTCATATGAGGATCCTAGACAAATTCTTAATGTGTTTAACTTGAAGTGCATATAAAGGACAGGAAACTGGAAAGGGGCCATTAGAACAGGAACATGAAAAAATAGACCTTAAAGAACGAGAAATTCCAGAAAACCTCTGGTATGAATATGAAGCTATGGAATATGAGATTGAGTGGGTTAATATGGAGATGGGCTGAGAGGATGAGGGATAAAATTAATTCAACTCATCAGTTTGTAAGCTCATTAAAATATTAAAAAGTTTAAGTCAAGGAACAATACTGCTCTCAGAATTCATAGGCTATTAAATGAAAACTCCATGCTAGTGTTGGGATACCTCTCTAGGAGTTGTTGCCTAGAAAGGGCCTGAGGATTCAAATAATAAAAGCAATTGTCACTGTTTTCAGTGACCCCTAAAACTAATTGCCAAGACCTATTTCTGAACACAACCTCATATTCTTGTCACAATACATAAAGAAATAAGGTGGGAATGAGCTGAAATATGCCTTTCTGCTGAATATCTTTCATAGTACCAGAAAGTGTTATGCAGTCTAATGGAGACCATCATCAATAGTCTTACACAGCTGTGGACATTGTGATCTATACTTCAATCAGCCTTACAAGATATGCCCACTAGTACAAAAAGGGAAATTTTGGTATCATGGTAACCAATCTTTTTCTGATTATGAAGAGTTCAAATGTGGTGCATTTGGTCAAATATCTACCTCAGAGAGGGAATAGATCCTACTGTTGAAGCTGTCACAGTTGTTCTGCTAAATGGACTCTATGTGCACATCAAATTATCTTCTAAACAGCTATGTTTATCCTTATGTATCTCTATTGTCAGCTTTGAAAAAGAAGATTCTTCTTGTAGTGAGCAGTAGTTGTTTTGAAGTCTCAAAAATGGCCAAAATGGTGAGAATAAATGCCTCTTCAGTGCTTACCCCAAATGAGATACTCTAGACTCCCATGTAGCCTTAAGAAACATGGAGGAAGATGGTATTTAAATGATGTAAAAGATTAAATATTGGGTAGAATGATGTGGAATATTGTCTTTTAGACATTACATGGCCATAGCACCCTTTAACTCATAGTAGCTGTGATTACTTCACAAGACTGGGTCCTCAAATACTCTATCAAGGAATGAGAAGACACTCATGAGTAATCACCCCTTTCCTAGGGCTTTATGAACAGTTAAGTGTAGTTAGGGACAGAGCTAATGAGACCTCCTTCTTCCAGCATCAATAGGCAGTTAGTGGTTGCTGTTGGAAGGAGACGTATTTTTTTAGTCTAGGACCTGATGATAAGGTACCCATGTTCCTATAAATGATTCCTTCCTGTGCTCCAGTAAGCAAAGCCAATGGACTTACTGTGTCACAAAGACACACCTGAAGAAAAGGGACATGGAAGTAGAAATCAGAGCTAGTTGGGAAGAGGAAAAGGATCAGCAAGAGTGGGAAAAGATCAAGAGAGGTTAGTGGGACACTAATTTGATCAAAATATCTGTACACATGGATGAAAATGTATAATGAAATCATTTATTATATATCAACAAAAGTTAAATTAAATACAAAATGTAAAGAATCCATGCCTATTAAAATACTTTTGAAACAAAGAAAGAAACAGGATTCACAATATTTGGAAAGAAGCATCTTAACAAAATGGTGGGCAATCAGGCTAATGTATGGGAAGCCAATGGAAAAAAAAAGAGACAAAGAATCCACAAATGAATTGTGTGGTAGAAAAACAAGCACATTTGCTGTTTTTCTTTTGCTGTGATAAAGCATCATGAACAAAGGCAACTAAAGTAAGCAAGAGAGAACTTAATTTTGACTTATTATTCTAGAGGGATAAGAATAAATGATAGAGGAAAGGAGGCAATGGCAACAAGTGTCAGGCAGGGCTATAGCAGCAGGAAGCTAGAAGTCATCTCAATTACAAGCTGGAAGCAGAGACAAGAAACAGGGAGTGACTTAAGAACTTAACCTTTTGATGTGGATCTAGGGGATCATGCTTCCACTGCTAGTGGTAGTGCAAACTTGTCCAGCCACTATGGAAATCCATCCGGATGTTTCTCAGAAAACTTAGAATCAATCTACCTCAGGACCCAGCAATACCACTCTTGGGCATTTACTCAAATGAGCCTCAATCTCTTCACAAGAATTATTGTTCAACTAAGTTCATAGCAGCATTTTTCATAATATGCAGAACATGGAAACAACTTATGGGATCCTCAACTATACAACGGATAAAGTAAATGTGGTACATTTCACAATGGAATATTACTCAGCTATTAAAATCAATGGCATCAGGAAGTTTGAAGACAAATAGATGGAACTTTAAAAAAATTATCCTGACTAAGGTAACCCAGGAAAACAAACATGATGTGTACTCACTCATAAGTGGATATTAACTGCATGTAAATGATAACCTTGCTACAATCCACAGACTCATGGGGGCTAGGTAACAAGGAGGCCCCAAATGGGATGGAGATGCATGAATATCCAGGGGATAGGAAAATAGAAGAGATTTCCTGGGTTGATGGGACAAATGGGGGTGGGAAAATGACAGATTACGTTGGAGGTATGAATGGAGTGGAGAGTAATGAAAGAGACATCTTGATGGGGTGGATTTAGGGGTCAGCTCAAAACCTGATAAAAGGGAAACTCCCATGAATCTACAAGAATGACTAAAGCTAAGATTATTAGCAACAGTGGATAGTTTCCTGAGCTGGTCATCTCCTGTAATCAGATTGGCAACTACCCACATTGTCATCAGACAGCCTTCATCCAGTGACTGAAGTGAAAAGACACAGAGACTCACAGCCAAGCATTGGACCTAGCTCAGGGAATCCTGTTGAAGAGAGAGTGGAAGAATTGGAAAAGCCAGGTAGGTCAAGGTTAATGCAAGGGTACCCACAGAAACAACTTAGATGGACTTATAGGAGCTCACAGAGCCTAGATTCACAGCTAGGGAGCCTGGAACAGACCAACCTAGGCCTTCTCCAAATGTGTAACAATTGTGTGGCTTGATCTGCTTGTGGGACTCCTAGTGGTAACAGCAGGGCCGGTTCCTATTGCTTTGGCTGACTTTTAGGAACCTATTCTTCATAGTAGGTTGTCTTGCTGCACTTTAATACAAGGGGAGGTACATAGCCCTATGTCAATTTGATATGCCATGCTTTGCTGACACCCACGCTGAGGCTGCCCCTTTCTGAACAGAAACAGAGGAGGAGTGGATTGGGGGGTAGGATGGGGAAGCAGCTGAGGGAGGAGATGGAAGGAAAGGAGAGAGGGGAACTGCTCAGGTGTATAAAATATGAATTTTATATGAATGAAAAAATATTTAAAAAAGAAATTTAAACCTCTCAACGCCCACATTCAATGATTTAATTCTTACTGAAAGGTTGTACTTCATAAATCTTCTGAAACAGTGCCATCAAATGGGAAACAAGTATTAAAACGTCAGGGTAGGTAGAGCATCTCTCATTCAACTACCACAAATTACAAAATCAACCTTAGTACTGGAAAGACTAGATACTCCAAATGTTGCTAAGATGTGTCCTGGGGCAAGCCGTGGCTGTGCCCTGTTATGCAGTGATATATGAAAACAGGAAGATTTCACAATTAGATTCAAAATGGTGATGAAACTTCGAGCCACAGATTGGCTGAACGTAGAGGGATAAGATGGAGCCACATGAAGACTAAAGAATATATTAAAGGCTAGGGATGTAAGCAAGATAGATAACATAGATAATATTATGGGTGTGAGCCCCAGCATTAAAGAAACAGAATATGGTAGTAGTTGCTTGTATTCCTAGAACTCAAGAGGTGGATGCAGGAGGAACAGAGGGTCAACATTGTCCCTGTCTATGAAGAGAGATCAAGAACAGCCTGAGCTATATCTGATCTTGTCTTTAAAAATGTCTCTGATCCTCTCCCAAGTCCTATATATAATAGGATACTCACCATTTCCTTTGAGGAACCATTCAAAGTAAGTTCTCAGTGAGTCTGGATTCTTAACAAGGTTTGACTTACACAAGAAAAAATAACTAGACACAAGAATATCTCTGGGATTTCTGATGATGTAGATCACCTTAAATGGAAAAACATGCACATGAAGGTCAATATAGTCATTCCATACCTTTTAACTGGCACAATTTACATGAAATGTCAATCAAATCTCCATGAAGTTTCTAAAAGCATTTATTAATTTTATTTGGACAAAATATTTACATGAGTGTAAATGTTTAGTCAGATTCCTCTTTTATAATTTTATTTCATTTACACACATATAACAGCAAAATAACTCAGGTTAACAATAATGTAAAAAACTAAATGACACCAATAACAAAAATCCATGACTGATTCTATAGTTGTAAAGACCAGTATCTTACAATGTGAAAGACCATCCATCTACTGTGAAGAACATCTTATATACACAGAGTGATGAGTACAGTGCTGAATCTATTTGCAATATGAAAAACTAATTGTTTTCCGTAACTGTAACTACCAAATATAACTTTCAAAAGAATCATGGTGCAGAGCTCCATGGTGCAGTGTGTTACTGCACCATGAAAACAAAGATCTTCAGGCAACTAAGAAATGTGATAGTGGGAGACATAGACTTCCTCTGGGAAAAGCACAATGATTGGTCATCCAATACCAATCTCAGCCCTGAAAACATACATACAATTAACATTGTATAGACTGAGCAGGTTTTATTTAAATTTTGAGAAATATACATATAGAGCTGTAACAACAATTAATGAAACAAGAGACCATAAATTTGAAAGAGAGAAAGAAGGAAAGCTTGGAGGGAGGAAGAAGGGGAAATGATGTATGTAATTATATTATAATCTCAAAAATAAAAGAAATAATTTTAAAATAAATAATTTTAATAAATGAAAATTCACATTTTGTACCAATGATCTTTGAAGCATTAGTCTTGAATTCACCTCTTTAGGCTTCACTTTCTCCAGCCAAGAATTTGCCAAATCCACATAACACACATGCATATAAGTGAATGGTCACAATTTTTGTTGTGATATTTTCAAGAGATATAATAATTATATATTTGTTTTTGTAGTTTAATTGTAAAATACTTTAAAGTTCTATGGTGCAGAAACTTCCAGAAGACTTTCTTACAAACTAGAAAATATAATAGATCAGAACGTGTATATCTCTGATCCTTTCTGGAGATCCTCTATCAGTGATGTGGGTGAATCCTATGACTACTGATCTCAATGAACAGATAGACACAGCAGGGCCCAGTGGGTACAGATGAGCCATGACTGCTGAACAATCTCCATAATTACAGCACTGACGCCTGGTCAGACTGCTTCCCCTATAAGCAGCTGTGTCTTGAGTGATTCACTCCCAGGGCATTAGCTATGTGTAGAATCAAGATTAACTAATTGACTTTGATGACAGCAAACATTATTATCCACTGTACATTTGAGTTTGAACCATGTTAGACCTGTATATAGTTTCTGAATGCTCTAGTTGGTATTTTACTTTCTTTCTTATATTTATTTATCCAGGAGCACTGTGTGGTGGTTGATATCCTTGTACTCTGATGTAGTCTGAGGAGGGGACACAATAGCATCACCTATGTATGTGAATACCAGCTTCCCTCCCCATCTTACACAATCAGAGTGCATTTCAGCAAGATCTCCAGGGCCTGTCATGGGAGAATAAGCTCAAAGAGAATTTTGTAAAAGATTTGTCAACCACTGGACACTGACCTTGGCCTTGGAACTGAAGAAAGACTTGGGGAAAAGATGGAAGGGAAGGTGGGAGGTGATGAAGCGTGGTCCTTCCCTATTCATTAATATTTTATATCCATCTTCTGTCTCTAACCAGGGTGAACGTTCCCAGGTAGGCACAGATTGGACCCACTTGGGATTCCCCTTGGTCTGAATCAAGCAGATCATCTGAATCAGCCAGTTAGTTCCTGAAGAAGCAGGAAAAGTGATGGTCACTATTTCAACAGTACTTGCAGAAAAGCCTCAAGAAGAATATACAACCACACAATTTACAGTGCAACTGTTTCTAAGCACACAGACCTGTGGTGTTCAAAATTTCTATACAGTGTGAAGTATATTCATCTAGTATGTTCCCTATGCTTGACTTGTAAAAACTAAGACTATACTCAATAAACTCTACCTGCTTCCTGAACATCACCTCCAGTCCTAGGCCATCATCATTCTACAGTCTGATGCAGTGAATTTGGCTATCCCAGACATTTCACTGGGATGCAGTCATGGAATCTGTCCTTGAACTTGGCTCCTGTCATTTAATACAATGCTGTTGAGATGTATCCATGCTGCAGTGTGTGTATGTGTACTGCTTCTCTTTAATGTGAATAAATCCTGTGGTGGTATTGTGTTCCCCAAAATATTGTGTACCTTAATAAACTTATCTGGGGTCAGAGACAGAACAGCCACAATATTAAACATAGAGGTTAGGCAGTGGTAGCACACGCCTTTAATCCTAACATTCCAGAGGCAGAAATCCATGTGTTCAAGGATACACCCAAGCATGGTGAGTCACACCTTTAATCCCAGAAAGCCAGCCTTTAATCCCAGGGAGTGGTGGTAGAAAGCAGAAAGGTATATAAGGCGTGAGGACCAGAAACTAGAGGCATTTGCCCTGGAGAGGCATTTGCCCTGGAGAGGCATTTGGCCTGGAGAAGCATTTGGCCTGGTTAAGCATTCAGGCTTCTAGCAGCAGTTCAGCTGAGAGTCATTTGGATATGAGGACATAGAGGCTTCCAGTCTGAGGAAACAAGACCAGCTGAGGATCCGGCGAGGTGAGATAGTTGTGGCTCCTTCTGTCTCTCTGACCTTCCAGTGTTCGCCCCAATGACTGGCCTCAGGTTTGATTTTATTAATAAGACCTTCTAAGATTCATGCTACAAAATCCCCTTGTGTCTATTTAGCATACACAGTTGTATTTGTGTTTACATGCTTTTTGTTCAATGAATATTTCTATGGCTTTTGTCTCTGCACTATTGCGTGAATCTTTTTCTTGCATTCCACTGCCCTTGGCTTTTCCATGTTATTGCACTTTCAATGTCAGCAATGTAAAATTTACCCAATGTTCCTTGCTTTTGCCATCCAGCAAACAACCCTCCCCCAAAACCCATGATGCCTCTTTTTGTTTCCATGAGTTTTGAGACTCTTTTCTCTACTAGGACAAGGTTCATGGTAATTCTACCTGACATTGTCCTCTCTCCACTTATTTTTGCATTCATGTCTTTATATCTTGATGTTATTTCTTCTGTTTATTTTCATCATTCTCCCTTTTCTATTCTCTCTTCCACACAGAGACAGAACAATGCCAGAGTCTACTTTAGGATTCACTGACATTGCTCTCATGGCTTGACTGATCTTCTGCCCACACATATCTGGCTAGAGATCTTTCTCTGAGTGAAAATGCACTCACACACAGCTCTCCATGCTAACAAACATTTTATGTATCAGATATAAAGAGCACTCCACTCATTGCGCAAATCAATGAGAATCAAAAACCTAATTTTCATACACTTCAGGATCATTCTCACTCACAGTTCTTACCTGATTTGGGGTAAGTCAGTATGACTGTGTCTTCATCTCTGATCACAAACTTATCATGAGCTTCTTGAATTATTTCTTTTTCAAACCCTACAGCAGGGAAAGGTATTCCTTCAAACCAAAGGTAGTCTGACATGGCGAAAAGCTCTCTGTAGTTACTGTTAGATTTCCAGCTTTAGCCACCTGTTCAGCTTGTAGCAAATCTTGAGGTAGTATTTATAGTGCAGTCAAAAGAAATCATTAACACTCCAGAGTTCATTGTAAAACTAGCTACTGATAAGAAGAAATGCATATTGTAACAACCAGTCAAAGGTTGTTGTGTTAAGCAATTGTGAACCCAACCAGAGATCATTCTGCGGCATTTGTGAGCATGAGTTCATGATCCCAAACCAGAAGCTCAATAACAAGTACTAGGAGATTGAATTGGGGGTTCATTTAAAATGCTTTCTAATAAAGTTCAGATTTCAAAATGGTTTCAAATGTGCAGAAAAGTTATAGATCATACAAAATGTTGCCACATGCAATTGTTTTGTAAAAAGTAGTGGTTGTTTTTGAGAAACTCATAGTTTTAGTTTTATATAATTAGCTGCACTATATGATTCCTACTCTCCCTCTCCCACTCCAATACCTACCCATTTCCCATATTTATGATCTCTTCTTTAATTTTCAGTTCATATATATATATATATATATATATATATATATATGTACATGTACATATAACCTACTGAGTCATTTTATTTCTGTTTGTGTGTGAATGAATCCTGAGTTAAGCACTTGTGACTGTGTAACCGATATGGGATTTCTCACCCTGAGGCTCCTGATTTTCCCTCTTTTGGCAGCCATTGGACTGCTGTATTCCTCCATCTTGGGGTAAGACCATGTAGAAGTTCCTCTGTCCTTATGTGTGTACCAACTGGTGCAATCATGCTGGTACATTTGGCTAAATATACTATTGAGAGGTCATAGGCATATTTCCCTGTAATTGTCAGTGGATATATCCTATCAATAGGGACCCTCAGACTCTGGGGTACTTCTAGCCACTCTTCTATGTTTTTTCCAAGCCTTAGCTTGAATGGATTCATTTCTGAGATATCAGTTGGGGTTAGGCACCTTACAGTCAATTATGCACTTTGACCAGTTGTGGAACTTGGTGATAATATCCATATATTGTAAAAAGATGCTTCCTTATTGAGGGGTTAGAACTATGTTTATGTATGTGTAAAAGATAGGTATTAACAAAACAACTAGAAAGTATACTGGATTCTGAAACTGACAGCAGCGGGTTCACCTCTTGCTTCTATGCACTTTCAGGCCCAATTAATTGTCTGTGTTTACAGTACAAGATATGGCTTCCCTCTTAATGAGTGTGCCTTAAGTCCAATTAGACAGCCCTTGAAACTTCCAGATAAAAATTCCACTATTGCACCATCATGGATACCTTGCCAGTTAATTTATTTTTGTTGTTCACTGATATCACTCCTGGATAAGCCCAGCTATTGTTCTTCTGCCTTGGCAGGTTTTCACTTTATGAAACTTCTTTCTCAGGGAAGAAGTTCCAGGTCAGTTTCAGTTCATTTCCTCCAATCTCTGTGTCTGAAGTGTATTGTAATAAAATTGTATCTTCAAGTTCTGTATAAGCCAATCAAGGGCCATTATACTTGGTATTGTTTTTGAGGTTGCTTGAAGTACCCTTACCAACAATATGAGAGGAGTTTTCTCATGGATGGTACTGGGGTTTTTCCATATAGTCCATGGCACTTGGGGGAAGTGTTATCATTATAAATTGCATAGCATCTTTAAAATACATGTTAATGCATGCATATTATATGTGACTTTAGATAAATATGAGATAATAAGCTTCCCCATGTCTCTCCAAACATCCTTAGTAGAATTTATCTCACCTTCCTCTCTATCACTCTGGATTTGGCTCTGTGACCACTTATTAGTTAAAGGCCCCCTCCATTTATTATAGTTCTCCCTTTGTAGCACCTGAATGCTATTCCAGTATGTAAAGTTACTTCCCAATCAGTCCTGTTTTCCTATCTTAGTTTTGCAGTTTCTCCAGGTTATAAATGCACATCTACAAATTCAAAGACAGAAAGCACAAAGAAGAGGGAACATTTAACTTTAGTATTTCTGTGGCTGGGTTACCTCACTCAATATAATACTTTTTAGTTTCACACATTTACCTGAAAATTTTCATGAGTTCATTTTTCTCCAGAGCTAAGTAGAATTCTATTGCATGTGTGTGCCACATTTTCATTAGTCATTCTTCTGTTGCAGGAGATTTAAGTGGTTTTTATTTCTTAGCTATTTTGAATAGAGAAGTAATGAACTTGGGTAAGGAAGAATTTGTGGGTTAGGATATCAAGTTCTTTGGTTACATGCCAAGGAGTAGTGTGTCTGACATGTAAAAAAATTTTCCACATTGATTTCCAGAATGGCTTCCCTGATTTCCAGAGTTTGCAATCACACTAAGAGTGAATGAGGCTTCCCCTTCCCCCACACCTTCACCAGCACGTATTCTTGCCAACAATTGTTTTTGGTTGTTTTCTTCATAATAGCCATTCTCACTGGAGTAAAATGAAATCTCAAAGTAGTTTTAATTTTCATTTGCTTCATTTTAAAGATGTTGACCAATTTAAAAGATATTTCTTAGACATTTTGATTTCTTCTCTTGAGAAATATTGGGTCAGAGATATTGCCCATTTTTCAATATAGCCTAGTCTTTAAACACATCATCTCTTTCTCCTGACCCTTTTGTACTTTGCCATGGCCTGCATACAGCCAGCTGTGTAGCTGGGTAGAGGTATGCGGATTGTAGAGCCAATGAAGAAGACATAAAAGAGTCGAGAGGTCTTCCAATCAATGCCAGACAGCCCCGAATTTAATTTCATAGCCAGCTTATATATAGTCTTGAAGGACAGAAGTAGAACAATGCACAGCACAGGCATTCAACCACTGTCTGCCTTGTCCTTGAGTCAAGTAGCAGGCAGTTTCATTTCTATCTCAATGTACCTCCAGCTGGTATCAGCAGCCTGCATCTAGCTCAATAGTGGGTTCCCTTCCATGGGCTAATCAGGAATTTGTCACAGTCATTCAAGAGGACTCTGTGGACTAATAAGGACTTTCTTACAGCCCTTCAAGGAGACTCTGTTAGCTAATCACGACTTTCTCATAGCCCTGGAGCAAAGAAGCTTGAACTCTATTGACTTAGAATAGATTTCAGAATCAAACTGGGAAACTGAGTCACTTGTAGGCTCCCACAATTCTTCCCTTTTTATTTATTTTAAGACTCCTCTGAGTATCTCAAATGACTGTGCTTGTCTTAGGTGTTTTCTTACCACACTCCAATCTCACCCATCATGGAAGCATGAATTCCATCATTCATGTTCTGTCTTATATTGAAAGGAGACAAAGAAAACTTACCCATCTTTGGCTACCAGCCTCTGGTTCGAGGTTGATGAATGTGGGAATTTTACTCCATTGAGTTCCAAGCACAATCTTTGTAACAAGTTCAAAATCAGCTTGAAAATCATAGGCAAACAGATTATGCCTACTAAGACAAATTCTCCAATATACAACACTACTTAAGAGTGAAGTAAATGATGTCCCTGAAGGAATAGCCCTCTTGAATTGTTCTAGAACATCTTCAGCTGTTCTGACTGCATCAAAATCCAATTTAGCCTTTTTCATATCTATAATCTCTTGATTTAATTTAGCCAAATCTAAAGTTTCATTAGAATCATGCCAAATTCCTTTAAGATGTGTCTTAACTCTTTCCCATCCAATATCACTTTCATTATACACAAGATATGTAACACAAAT
Source organism: Peromyscus attwateri (assembly GCA_902168425.1). Lineage (NCBI taxonomy): Eukaryota > Metazoa > Chordata > Mammalia > Rodentia > Cricetidae > Peromyscus > Peromyscus attwateri. The sequence goes on from CABHPP010144088.1 coordinate 18,610, forward strand.
CCAGTCCTAAATAGCATGAAATTTCAAATATACTCTAGTTTTCCGGCTTTGGAGCTCAACTCCCAGAAATTGTACCACATTCAATTTATGTTCCATTTTCGCTATATCTTCTAATATCATAGAAACATTCATAGACAATTGATTAACAAACCTTGCTGTCTGAATGGATGGAGACAAAGTCACTGAAACAACAGTAGTAGTAGCAAGCATAGTAATAAGACCTACAATTCCCTCTATAACTAAACCAGCAACATGCTTCTGTCTGCTTAAAGCTTTCTTGATTTATTCAATCCCTTGTAACCCTTTATCATCAAATCATGGATCACTCATATATACTGGGAATATTACAAAAGAAGACTGCTTTAACACTATTACATGAGTATGATTATCCATTTTAGAAATACAATTAGTCAAAGTACAATTAAGACACGATACAATAAACATAGAACTATTCATAGAAATATTTTCTTTTTTTTGAATTTATTTTATTTTATTTTACAATATAATTTAATTTTACATATCAGCCATGGATTCCCTTGTTCTCCCCCCTCCCACCCCGCTCCCCTTCCCCCTAGCCCACCCCCCATTCCCATCTCCTCCAGGGCAAAGAATCCCCTGAGGATTGAGATCAACCTGGAGGACTCAGTCCAGGCAGGTCTAGTCCCCTCCTCCCAGGCTGAGCCAAGCGTCTCTGCTAAGCCCCAGGTTTCAAACAGCCAATTCATACACAGCACAGGACCCGGTCCCACTGCCTGGATGCCTCCCAAACACATCAAGCCAATCAACTGTCTCACCCATTCAGAGGGCCTGATCCAGTTGGGGGCCCCTCAGCCATTGGTTCACAGTTCATGTGTTTCCATTCATTTGGCTATTTGTCCCTGTACTTTATCCAACAATTCTCGCTCATATAAACCCTCCTCTTTCTCACCAATTGGACTCCTGGAGCTCCACCCGGGGCCTGACCGTGGATATCTGCGTCCAGTTCCCTCAGTCATTGGATGGGGTTTCTAGCACGACAATTAGGGTGTTTGGCCATCCTATCACCAGAGTAGGTCAGTTCGGGATATTTCTCGACTATTGCCAGCAGTCTATTGTGGGGGCATCTTTGTGGATTTCTGTGGGCCTCTCTAGTACTTTGCTTCTTCTTATTCTCATGTGGTCTTCATTTTCCATGCATTCCTTGTTTTCCCTCTCTGTTCTTGATCCAGTTGGGATCTCCCACTCCCCCAAGCTGTCTTTCCCTCGACCCTCACCCTTCATTACCCCCACTCACGTCCAGACTGTTCATGTAGATCTCATCCATTTCTCCGTCATTGGGCGATCCCTGTGTCTTTCTTGGGGTCCTGTTTTCCAGGTAGCCTCCCTGGTGTTGTGAGTAGCCCTCCAGTCATCCTTGTTCCACAACTAGTATCCTCCTATAAGTGGGTACATACCATGTTTGTCTTTCTGAGTCTGGGTTACCTCACTCCAGATGATTTTTTCTAGATCCATCCATTTGCCTGCAAACCTCATGATGTCATTGTTTTTCTCTGCTGAGTAGTATTCCATTGTGTGTATGTACCACAGTTTATTTATCCATTCTTCAGTTGAAGGGCATCTAGGTTGTTTCCAGGTTCTGGCTATTACAAATAATGCAGATATGAACATAGTTGAGCAAGTGCCCTTGTGGTATGATTGAGTATTCCTTGGGTATATGCCCAAGAGTGGTATTTTCAAGTCCCTGAAAAAAGAAATTGAAGAAGATGTCAGAAAATGGAAAGATCTCCCGTGCTCATGGATAGGCAGGACTAACATAGTAAAAATGGCAATTTTACCAAAAGCTATCTAGAGATTCAATGCAATCCTCATCAAAATACCAACACAATTCTTCACAGACCTGGAAAGAATAATACTCAACTTCATATGGAAAAACAAAAAAAACCAGGATAGCCAAAAGAATCCTGTACAATAAAACAACCTCTGGAGGCATCACGATCCCTGACTTCAAGCTCTACTATAGAGCTACAGTAATAAAAACAGCTTGGTACTGGCATAAAAACCAACATGTTGACCAATGGAATCAAATTGAAGACTGTGACATTAATCCACACACCTATGAACATATAATTTTTGACAAAGAAGCCAAAAGCGTACAATGGAAAAAAGAAAGCATCTTCAACAAATGGTGTTGGCATAACTGGATATCAACGTGTAGAAGGCTACAAATAGATCTATATCTATCACCGTGCACAAAACTTAAGTCCAAGTGAATCAAAGACCTCAACATAAATCCAGCTACTCTGAACCTGCTAGAAGAGAAAGTAGGAAGTAGTCTTGAATGTATTGGCATAGGAGATCACTTCCTAAATATAACACCAGTAGCTCAGACACTGAGAGAAACAATCAATCAATGGGACCTCTTGAAACTGAGAAGCTTTTGTAGAGCAAAGGATACGGTCAACAAGGCAAAGCGACAGCCCACAGAATGGGAAAAGGTCTTCACCAACCCCACATCTGACAGAGGACTGATATCCAGAATATATAAGGAACTCAAGAAATTAGACATCAAAATGCCCAACAGTCCAATTAAGAAATGGGCTATAGAACTAAACAGAGAATTTTCAGCAGAGGAAACACAAATGGCTGAAAGACATTTGAGGAATTGTTCAACATCCCTAATTATCAGGGAAATGCAAATCAAAACAACTCTGAGATACCACCTTACACCAGTCAGAATGGCTAAGATCAAAAACACTGAAGACACCTTGTGCTGGAGAGGATGTGGAGCTAGGGAAATATTTTCTTTATGAACTGAAAGAACATAGGGCATGTTAACACAAGCTAAAACAATTCCTTTCAAAGGACCAACAGGTTTCAAGTAACTGGAATGTCCTGCCACTGTTCCCATGGCAGCAGCAAGTTTCCAAACATAAGTTTATGGAGATCTAGTAGTGGAATACCAAATTCTAGTTGAGATTCCTTGGTCCCAAGATTCTGCTGTAGAGACAAGATAAGAGTCACTATAATCATAGACCAATCACGAATATATTGCTGTGTCCCCATGAATTTAAAGGAACAATGCCAGTACATTGTCTCCATAACATAGTTCTGTTAGACTTGCAGTTCTTTTGTGCATGGAGGAAATCATTAAGGGGGTGAAGTATTACTTATCCAAATACCTTGAGTAAGCAATAACTTTGTATAAGTTGTACATTTTTTATCATGTCTCAATAATGGTTTTGGAAACACTTCAAGACATCCCTCCAAAGTAATATGTATATTGCAAATCATACAGGAATCACTTTACCGTATCCAATATAATAGAAATTGCAAGCAATCTGGAACTCTTGGGTGATAGAGTGTTCTAAAATCCTGGTATTATTAACTGTGACCACAGTTATTTTTTTCTTCCCAAGTTGCAGGATGTAAAATTTGGTGGGTCAGGAATATAGGCCCAATAGGTTTCACTCTGGCATCTCTGGATTGTCATCAGCAATATCAGGATCAACATCTCTCTGCTCCACATACTGCATAAACTGTTCAGGAAACCAACAAGATTCATTTCATCCTATGGCAAAAACACAAACATGCCTTCATCCCCATATTCAAACAGGATTGGGGCCCCTCCATAAGCCAGTACAAGGATCTTTCCATTTAACTCAAGAAAATTTTGTGATGGTGCATTCATGCCAAAATTGATCAGCTGCAGATTTTCCAGCAGCATCCACATTTAAAAAATTTAAACCAAATAAGGCATGATTTAAGACACTATGTGAAGATGGAGGGTATAATTCACCTTTTTGTAAATTTTTTCAAGATGTATTTTGAGGCAGCCATGAGCTCTTTCAATGATACTTTGTCCTTAAGGATTATAAGGAATAACTGTTTTATATTCAATTTGCCACTGAGAACAAATTGATACAAACTTTATTAACATATACAGATCCATTATCAGTATTAATAACTTTTGGTATACCTTTATAGGGGAAACATTTCAGGCAATGGGCAATTATATGCTTAGTAGCCTCTCCAGTTTGAACAGTAGCCACTAAAAATCCTGAATACATATCAATTGTCACATACATATATTTAAAATTTCCAAAATCAGTTATATGCCTGATATCCATTTGCCATAAATGATTAGGAAGAATACCTCGAGGATTTACTTCAAAATGAGGTAAAGGCAAATATTTTAACATGTTTTAACTATTTGACCAGCAGTTTCTCTTGTTAAATCAGATCATTTTCTAAAGCTTTTACTATTTTGATGTTGCAAAGCATGTGATTGCTGAGCAAGCTCAACTGGAGATAAAGTGATCAACTGAGTTAATTTATCAGCTAAACATTACCTTCAGCCAATGGACCAGAACGATGGGAATATGTTCTAATATGTCCCACAAAATATGTCACTTTTCTTAAATGAATTGCAACCTGAATTAGTTGAAATAACATTCTTATTTGTTCATTAATAGTTTTAATATAAGAAACAGTTTCTATAACTTGAAGAGCTCTATAAATATATTGACTATCTGTACATAAATTAAATGAATTATCTTTCAAAACTTGAAAAACTAACAGCTCAACTCAACAACTTGAGCTGAATCAGGAGTAGTCTAAACTACATCTCCTTTATTATAATCACATAAGCTGCTTTCCCACAAGAAGTACCATCAGTAAAAACCAAAGCAAAATCTTTCGCTGGAGTTTCATTACCACTTAGGAAAATTAAAAAAAAAAGAATGCATCTGAGTAAACTCTAATAATTGATCAGCAGGATAATGATTATCAAACTGACCCAAAAATTGAGCCAAAGCAATTGCTCGAGTCATTATTTTGAAAAAGACAGTCAATTTGTTGTTTAGTAGATGGAACATTTATTACATTTGGTTCCTTTCCAAAATACCTTCTAGAATCAAGCCTTTTCCCATTTTCTGGTGGTTCATGTTTCTCAGGGTCATCACCTAGCAAAACTCTTAAGATCCATAACCCTCAGCTGTTTCCCATGATCCCTTCATGTGTTTAAGATCATTATCATCTGGAAGACTCTTAAATTACAAATTTTACTGCCAGAGCAAGGTACATTCTTGTGTATAAAAGCATAGAGGTGCAGCTTTAGTTTATTAGATAAACATTGTTTTCTAAATCCTATCTTATAATCCTTATTTTTATGACATGAATTTCCACATAGAAATCCATCTCAATCCAAAATATTTGAGGCTTGTTGTCTCCCTAGTCTAAAAGGAGATACAATGAACAGAGAGCTCATTAGATCTTAAGAGAGGTATTCTTTAATCTTATTTAAAAATTGTTGCCAGCCACGTGGCTGCCGACTTCATGATGAGGTCAGCAGCCAAGATGCAGGACGACCTTATGGTTGCTGTTTAAAATTAAACAATAGTTAAATGCACATACACACAGTTGGATCTAACTTTCATTCATACCCATACAGAGGTATAAAGTTAAATCTAAGTCACATACATGTCCACATACATGCATATATTTCCATTTTTAACAAACATTTTGCAATAAAGAATCATCAGCTATTTTTAAAATGATGAAAAAGAGAATTAACATAATATGGTTAAATCCTCAATATATCTTACAGTTTCCCTTCAAATTCAGCAGAGTTCATATCCCCTCTGGTCCTCTACAACTTACCATTTATCTTCAGGTCAGGCCTTTCTTATGTTTGCTCTTCTGGATCATCCTGACATAGATAAATTTCGCTTTTCCCTCTCCTTTCATTATTCCAGGTTCTTTTTTTTTTGCCTTCTCTTGCTTTTCAGAAAACATGCAAATTTCCATCAAAGTCCCTTTTCCTGTGGTTTCTTCCCAGCAGTTTAGAACATTGCATAGGTATAACCTTTCAAACAGGAATACAAACATGTAGATATATATGCATATAAAATAAGAAACAAACTTATTTTTTCATTAATATGTAAAAAACTATATCAATGTGAAACATTTGAGATTAGCAGCAGTTTTTCTTATCTTAATCAATAATAATTTGTAATCAATTCTCTTAAATGATAAATATTTGTAACCCATTGAACGCAAATGACCAAAATTCATGTATCTCCCCCCCCCAGGCAAAAGCATAATTTTTCCAAACATAATAATTTTTTACTTTTATTATACAGTCAAAGCTTTTAAAAGTATGCATTTTTCTCAAGCAGTATTAGGACAGAAAAGGGTTAAAGTGGGTTAAATTTGGAAGTTACTGGCTAGCAGAAGAGACCTTGATGTTATCACAGTGAACAGCTTGGCTTAGGAAGGAAAGGAGGCACAGAGTGTGCTTTTGGCTGTTCCTGAAAAAAAAAATTTTGTTGAGTCCTCTCACTAAAATTAATAATTAATCCAAGATTCTCTTTTCAGCATTTGTTCATCTTGCCAATTTTAGAAAGTAAACTCTCTGCCTCTTTGCCTGATAGCAAAAGAGCTATGGAGGGAGGCAGCCATTGCCATGCCCTTCTCTGCTTTTCTTCCAGGAAAATGAAGAAGGTTAGTAGACAGAAACAAATAACACTTTATTGGACAACAAAATACTGGTACTTCAGCCCTGAGATGATGGCTTTACTCATGGTTAGTGAGTCCTGTCTAACAGATGGTTTCTTTTGCAATAAGCAAGCCACAACCTGGCAGGAGGTACCTGCTTATATCAGTTCAGTCAGGGGGACCCAGTCCCCTTAAACATGTGGAACCAAACAGTAACATAGTAATAGTCAGAACACAGGCCAAGACAGAGGGAGCTGACATTTACATTTACCAGCTGCAATGAACAGATCTGAAAGTGAGACACTGGGTGAATGGTTTGAGGTCATGACCTGCTTAATCTCTCCAGAGAAATTGTTCATAGTCAGGAATGGAGGTGGAGAAAAATCTTGAGGTGTGAGAGAATCTTCATTATAATACTTAGCGGCCTCTTCCTCTATATCTGCCTCATTGCAAAAATCTAACTAGTCATTATCATCAAATAATTTTATAAAATTATCCACATAAAGAGGTCCTTCTGCCAGAGCAGAATGTTTAGTTTCAGTTTTACTTTGTTCACAAAATATTTTATGCCTTTCAGGATGGAGGTCTAACTTATCATATCTGATGGAAGGTTTTCTGGACAATGCTTATCATAATACTGCTGTATCTTAACTCCAATATGTTCTAAAAATTCCAAAAATTTACACAGTTGCTTACATCCTACTTTAGTACCTCTAGGCTTTAAGATATCTTTAAGTAAATGTACAAAAGTTCTTTTCTGTTTCCTTGTGCCATACCTATTTTTCACACTTTTTTTTCCACTTTTCTTTATTAAGAAATTTTCCACTCGCACCACATACTCTCCACAGATACCTCCTCCTCCCTCCTCACACCCTCCAGTCCTCTTTCCCAAGTCACCCCAGAGCCCCATGTCCCCCAAATCAAGGTCTCCCATAGGGAGTCAGGAAAGCCCAGCACAGTGAGCCTAGGCAGGTCCAAGCCCCTTCTCACTGCACCAAGGCTGTGCAAGGTGTCATACCACAGGCATCGGATTACAGAGGCCTGCCCATAGACCAGCGACAGATCCTGATCCCCCTGCCTGGGTGCCCCACAAACAGTTCAAGCTTAACAACCATCTTCTGTATCCAGAGGGCTTAGTCCAGTCCAATGGGGGCTCCACAGCCACCAGTTCACAGTTCATGGGCTTCCACTAGTGTGGCCGGTCATCTCTGCACGTCCTCCCATCTTGATCCCTCGCCTGTAGTACCTCTCCTCTCTCTCATCAGTTGGATTCCCCAAGCTCAGCCTGTGTTTTTCTTGTGTGTATGTCTGCCCCGGAACTAGAGTTTCACACAGTTGTGAGATAAATTGTGGGTGCTGGGATTTGAACCCAGGTCCTCTTGAAGAGCAGCTGATGCTCTTCACAGCCCAAACAATGGTTTTCCCCCGAGACAGAGTTTCTCTGTGTTTCCTTGGCTGTCTTGGAACTCACTCTCCAAACTAGGCTGGACTTGAACTCAGAAATTCACCTGCCTCTGCCTCTTCCTGTGCACTGCTGGGATTAAAGGCATGTGCCACCATGAACACCTGGCCTTATAGGTTGTTAAAAGTGGGTAAAATAATCAGGGTATGGTGTAGGCTACATGTTCAAGTCATAAATAGTTGGCTTAAATGGACCCCATGTTGTCTTGTGTGTGGCATTTATTTATGTACTAATCTTTTTAATTATTTTATGAAAGAGACAAAACTTGAATTTGAATGGCTACAACGTGGCAAAGAGCTGGTTGAGTGAAAAGAATATGATATTATATATCTGTACACATACAGAAATGCACATTTGAGTATTTAGGAACATTTATTTCTGTGTAGTTCCAGTTGTCCTGGAAAATGTTATCTAGACAAGATTAATAAAGAAGTCAAAGAAATCCTCCTACTCCTGCCTTTTGAGTCTATGGATTAAAAGTAGATCTTATGCCAAGGTTATTAAAATATATTGTATAAAATATTTTATCAAAAGCCATTCATTACTTTGCTGTGTACCCCAAAAGGTTGACCAGGTAAAGGCATCTGTAGAAAATGAATTCTGCAACTTGTCTACTTCCATCTACTTGTGAATCCACAAAACTCACATGAGATTGCTGTGGGATATTCTCTATGCTGTGAATGTATTGTTATGATTGATTGATAATAAAACACAGGTTGGCCAGTAGCAAGGCAGGAAGTATAGATGGGACAAAGAGAGAGGAGAATTCTGTGAACAGGAGGGCTGAGAGAGAGACGCTGCCAGCCACTGCAAGGAGAAGCATGATGTAAGATACCGGTAAGCCATGAGCCACGTGGCAAGGTATAGATTTATGGAAATGGGTTAATTTAAGATATAAGAACAGATAGCAAGAAGTCTGCCATGGCCACACAGTTTATAAGTAATGTAATTCTCTGTGTGTTTACTTGGGGGAAGCTAGTGGGAGAAATTTGTCCTGATCGTGGGCTAGGCAGGATCAGGAAAACTTCAGCTACGTTAGATAAAATGGAATTTAAAGTTTAAAATTAATCCTCTTAGACTCAGTGTGTCTCTGAGGCGCGTGGAACAAGGGTGAGTCCTGAAGATTCTTCTCCACACAAATGGGCCCTCATTTGTCTCTAGCCATGGCTTCCACCTATGACATAATCTTTTGCCATTTTCTCTCCTCTTTTTCATTATCTCCTCAACACTGGAGATTGGATCACAGACCTGATCATAGTGAAAATGGAAAGGGGGATCCTACTCTCAGAAAGTTCTTGTCTGTGTCCCCTTTTATAAAATGAAAAGTTCTTGTCACATACACCTGGTTGACCTCAAAGTCATTCTGTAGCCCAGACTGTCCTTAAACCTACAGTTCCCCTTGTGCAGCTTCCCAAGCAGCTGTAATTACAGATCTGTGTCCCTGGGTCTGGCTCTTATATAGACTTTGACAACATTAAGAGTTTATGATTGTTCTTCTCATTAGAACACTTAGTTGTGCCCTGGCTGAGGTTTTAGTCATTTTGTCTTTCATGTGGGAGGTTCTGTCCTGGAGCTCATGGCACTCCTCCTTCCCCCTTCCACAGTGCAGGGCAAACAGGCAAAAGCTGCTACCACACCAGATCACTTTGAGTTTTGAAACTGGTTAAGACTCTATGGATGACTGGACATTTATACGAACTCACTTGTTTTGTCCAATGAATGCTGGGATACTAGCTGCTGACTGAGAATTGGACAGGAGTTAGAAGTTCCTCAGAGATTTTTTTCCCAGTTTAATTGGCTTAGTTTTGGGACCTATTAAATAATTACATAAATATATCTCTATGTATAATTATAAAGTATATAATTTAAAAATGTATAAATAAAAACATTGAACCAATATTTCTATATGTAGCCCAGGCTGACCCTCAGGTTCTGGCTAATCTCCTTCTGCCTCCTGAGTGCTGAGATTCCAGGTGTGTACTAAATGCCTCGGTTACTAAGAACTTTTCTTAGTATCTAATGTTTTGTAAAGATACCTTATAGTTTAATTTATCTTTTTCTTTAAATAATGTACTTTTTGAGTAAAATTTAATGTGGTCAGTTTGGTTACTTATTGAAAACCTTCAAATTTTTTTAGAAAATTCTGTGACTAGAGATGTCCAGTCACTGAGGATTCCTTTCAGTGGTCTGGAGAGATGGATCAGTGAGTCAGAACCATTTGTTTTACCAGGAAAGCCTGGTTCAGTTCTCAGCTACCACCAGGTGGCTCACAATCATCCTAGGATCCTGTGCACACCAACTTTCTACACACACTTGTGCAGATAAAACACATATGCACCTAACAAAAGAACAAATTAATTGCATGTGCCATCATCTCCTTGCTTAGGAGCTAGGTTTGTTGCTTGAATTTATTCATCCCAGGGATGTAAAACAGGCTTTGTGACAAACTCCTTTACCTGAAGTCCCACTTCCTTTGGACGCACCTGTTGCTTTCTACTTTTTATTTTGACATGGGGTTTCACTAAATTTCCCAGACCTGCTTTTCAGTCTGGCTGCCTCAGACTGAGTGGCTGGCATTACAGACCTGTAACCCAAGCCCTGGTTTATCAGCTTTTGAGGAATATCCACATTGTTTCTATAGTGGCTGCACTCCAACCTTCAACAAATAAGTCTTCTTCTTTGCCCACATCTTCAGCAGCATGAGGTGTAATTTATAGACAAAATTCTAAACAGTCTTAGTAAATAAGAAACACAGAGTCAAACACAGAGGAAATAGCCAAAGAGATCAGAGCAATAACCATGACTAGCTTTAGCTTACCACAAGCAGTAGCATCCCCAGAGAGAGAGTTTCTTCCTGCCTGATGTATGTTTTTATTGCCTTTCTGTTCTGCCTTCTCATTGGCTCTAAGCCCAGCCACATGACTTCCTCGTCACTGCCTGTCTATACAGACCTCCTGGTGTCTATGGTTGGTACTGGGATTAAAGGCTCGTGTCACCATACATGTCTGTGTCCATGACCACACAGAGACTCTGCCGGCCATGTGATCAGATTAAGGGTGTGTGCTACCATCGCCAGACTTCTGCTTAATGGCTATTTGACCTCTGCTCTTCAGGCAACTTTATTTATTAACATACAAATAAAATATCATATTTCATCACAAATAAAATATCACCACAGTAATTCATTTTCTTTTTTATCTTGGCCACTCTGACTAAGTAGGCTTAAATCTCAAATTATATTTTCCATTTATCCGATGTGTAAAGCCATTGAATCCATCTTCTTGATTTTCTTGTTAACAATATTATAATTTTCTATTTCCTTGGGACAAAGTCTCTGTCTAGAGTCATGGCTGTCCTTGATCCTTCTATGTAGACAAGGCCAGTCTGGAAATCACAGATATCTTCTGCCTTAGCCTTTTGAGTGTTGAGATTAAAGGCATCTACAACACACAGAGACTATTTTACATTATAAAAGTGTTTCTCAGTCATTTGTGTTTTATCTTTTGAGAAATTTCAATTTAGTTTTATACCTCATTTTTAAATTTGGTAGCTTGTTTTCTTTTTTATTATTAAGTTTTTTGAAAACATGTCTCTCTTTTTAGCCCTAGCTGTCCTAGAAATGTTCAGAAAGAGCAGACTGTCCTGGAACTCACAGAGATCAACCTGCCTTTTCTTCCCTAGTGGTGGTATTAAAGATGTATGTCCCCACGATTTTCTAGGCCAGATGTAGAAACAGATGTAGAGACACAACACACCTATGTCTATATACTGCCAATAGGGAACCCTTGACAGAACAAAGTATGGATATCACCAAATTCCAATTGGGGCTTAGCATGGTGGTGCATACCTTTAATCACAATTCTTGAAAGGAAGAGGCAGGAGGATCTCTGTGAGTTCAAACCCAAACTGGGCTACTGATCAAGTCCCAGTATAGCCAGGGATACACAGAGAAACCCTATGTCCAGAAACAAAAGAAGAAGAAGAAGAAGAAGAAGAAGAAGAAGAAGAAGAAGAAGAAGAAGAAGAAGAAGAAGAAG
>CABHPP010144088.1:33173-91339 GCA_902168425.1 Peromyscus attwateri
GTTGCATATTTTTCTCTTTCTATGCTATTGTTAAACTAAGATTTTAAGGATAAGAGTTTTAACATTAATAGATGGAGTTCTGATAAACTGTTAATCTATGCCTGGTAAAGTACTGACTACTATCATCATAGTCACAAGCTCAAAATTTAAAATTCCCTTTGTTGTTTTCTAGGTATAGACTTAAAAGTGCTTCTCATTGTGTGAACGCATCTCATTCTAAACTATATATATCCATCCTTCTGTGCAGAGGAAAAAGTGTTCATGCTTTTAACTCAAAACAATAGCTTTTGCTGACTCTAAGGCATGAGTCTACTCTAGGTGTTTTAGAGACACCTGTTACTGCTTTCTCTACAGTGAGAATTTCAGTACAGATTATAATCAGTGGCAATGCTAATACACCAAAACACTTTTATTTCTTTTTGTAAACTTTAAAAATTCATGTAAGCTTCAATGAGTCATGACTTGGATCCACCCGTCACAGGTCAAACAGACTCCAGATATGTATGTACTCCTCTCAATCAACAGCTTAAGCTTCCCCACTTACCTACTGTCTGTACTTAAGTGTTCTCTCTCACTCCCTCTCCCTCTCTATCTCCCTCTCTCTCTGCTACCCCTAGTCTTTAGACTACTTCCACATCCTAATTACCAGGAGCACAGGTCTGGAATTTTCAAGAGTGTACCCAAGAAAAACATTTTCTACTAGGCTCTTTAACTTTACCTTATTTCTCTTGTCTATATATGTCCAATTGGATTTCTAATCACTTAAAGACTGCAAACTGCTACAAATCAAAGTGAGCTAGTCCTAGACTGCTAAAAACCAATGTAAGCTAGATGCTTCTGTTGGAATTTACAGCTGGGCTTGAACCACAATTTTGAGACTGCTCCAAAGCTGCCTGCACTTTGCTAGTCCCAGATGGTCACACAGAACCTGGGAAGCCTACACTCCTCTCCTTCCTCCCAACCTTTGGTCAGCACTTCAACCTGCCCAGGTCCTGATAATATCCTGATTTCAGCTAAGAAGCAGTTACAGAAAAGATTACATTATCATCAACAAAAAGGCTGATATGTCAGGCCCAAAAGAAACTCAGGACAAATGGCTAACTATGGTGCTCATTAGAATAATAAAGTGCATGCTAGCCTCTAAGAACTCTGGGCAAGTATTTGTTACAGAGTCCACTCAGGTATTTGGAATCCTGGCTCCTCTAAGCTCTTCTCATTCCAGGCTCCATGCTAAACTTCTCCCGATCATAGGCTTCCCCTCACCACCTTCTGATTCCTATATAACCCTGACACTTTGACCATGCACCTCTTGGCTCTCTTGGTCTTCTTGCCACTCTCTCTCTCTCATGGCTCCTCTCCCTTGGTCCTCCTTTCTTGCTCCCTATCTCATGATCTGACCTATTCTGCTGGCCGTGTTCAGTCTACTGTTTTCTCTCCCTGCTCTGGACTCTTTCAGTTGCCCTTGGCTGTGTTATGTCTATCAGAAAATCTTCCCCTTGACCATAAAAGGGAAGAAAAAATGCATTATTTTCCCATCTGCACATCCAGAATTAAATATAAGTGTGTGTCTATGACACACAAGCAGAGGGGACCATGTGGGAAGAGAAAGCACTAACAGGAGCAAAAGGAAAGGAATCGACAGTAGAGGAGAAATACTGAGTAAATTACAGTGATGTGCATTTTTGTATCAAAGATTCCTAATGTAACCCATTACTTTATACACACACTAAAAAATCAACAAAAAAAGAAAAATTGAAATACAAGTATGAAATACTGAGCAGAAATGTAAGTTTATAAAAGTCTTATATGACAGGCTATTGGAATGAGGTTTAAATGTCTTTATGAATACAACTTATTTCCTTTGCCTCAGTGTCACAGAGCAAAAATTTCTTAAAGTTTCTTGTAGGGTTTCTTTATGTTTAAAGTATTAGAATGGGTGTTTTAAGCTGGAATTCCATGAAGCATATTGGAGTTAGTGATAATGTATAACAAATTAGTAATAAAAGAAGCAAATATTTGATAACTCAAGACTCTAAGTTTCAGGTCTGGAGAGGTGACTCAGATGTCAAGAGAACTGTACTGCCCTTGTAGAGGACCTGAGTTCAGTTCCAAGGCACAAAGCAGGAGGCTTACAGCACATGTAACTGCAACTTCATGGGAACCAGTGCATTCTTCTGACCTTTGAATGCACTGTACACAGAAATACACATACACACACACACACACACACACACACACACACACACACACAAACAATACATTGATCACTACCACCACTACCACTGCTGCTACTAAAAAAAATGACTCCACATTTCAATAACAGGATTTATTCTATGACTGTATCCAGGCATTCACATATATAAGGACAGGAAAACAAACCCCTGTGTCCAAAAAACGATTTAAAAGTGTTAACAGCTTATTCCCACAGAAAAAGCCCTGTAGGAAAACCAGCCATTTTCTCATGGAATACATTATCAAAGGCTTCAGCTTGGGCTACAGTAAAGTGATTCTTCCAGTCCCCAGTCATGCCTGAAAAATGTTAGACAGACACATAGATGGGTTAATATTGATCTCAACACTGCTCTCAGTTCTTTCTTAACACGCTCTTACCATCTTCTTGACAAGGACCACACAGTTAATAAAGACGAAGTACCAGTGACTTCCTGGAGAACACATCTTATGCCTTGAAGTAATATCCATCAGACTTCTACCTCTGTGGTAATAATGTCCCCCCTTCTCCTCTCCCACCATATCAACAGCTGTAACACTAGCTCTACCTTTCAGATGTTCAGATTATTCCTGCTTCCCACTACACCTGCTTCCATCACATTGTCCAACCCAACAGAGTTTCTCATTTCAATTACCTGAACAGACTTCAATTCTTTTTTCTACCTTTTAGGGTTTACTTGTAAAAGTTCTGCAAAGCATGCAAGCGACTTTTAAAACATCTTTTAATGTTAATTTTAATTATATGTGTGTATGTACACATGAATGCAGGTGCCTGTAGGGGTTTGAGGTTTCAGATCCCCGTCAGCTGGAGATGCACACTGTTGTGAGCTACATGCCAATCTTCTTGATTCTTTCATCAGATGCAGGAGATCTAGCTACTGCCAGCTGGGAATATCCCAAGATTCCTGTTTTCAGACAGTGTGGTGCTTGCTGATGTATGAATATATACATGATCTTTTTACCATACATTTTTACCATATCTTGGTTCTTATCACTCCATTCTAATATGTCTTTAGTTTTGATATTAGAGATGTCAAATTGTCCAACTATTCACATTGCATTGTGTTTTCCTTCACACTAGATTTCTCATGTCTTCCATAGAGTCACTTCTTGTTCTTTAGTTTCCTAATTTATGTCACTATGGACACATCTTCATATCTTCCCTCCATGTAGAACTCTGCAGGCCACATCAATGCTGTTTTTTGTTTCATAGATGTGACACTTGCCTGAATTTCCTTTTTGTAAAGATTCCTGAAATATGTGTCTAATATGTTTGAAAACTAGAATATTTCTTGCATCACCAAAGACTTCCTTTATCAAAGCATACTAGACATATAGAACTTACTTAGTATGGAATTGTTGAAAGCATTCGTGAATAAGTGAGGATGGTATTAGCCTTGTTACCATTGTGCAAATGAGGAAAAATTAGTCATTGGGATGTTACCCAGAATAATAGTGATGGATGTGGATTTGAAGCAAAAAAGACTGAAAATATAAGTCATATTTTCCTTTTCACACTATACTCATTATGTATCACACAAGTTAACTTTAAATTCCCAGCTGTATTGTTAACAAAAATGTACAGAGTATTCATAATTAAATGGTGATTATTGATACATAATATACAAAAAATATACTATTAATTGATATGACTATAAGAGTGTCATCTCTTTAGATGGGTACCTGTAAGTATCCATTGCTACTGTCAGCTTCATTTCTGTATTCATTATTAGAACAACACATTTTGTTGTTATTTTGCACAATACTACTGGCTGCTGTAAAGACAGAATAGATGTCATGCTACTAGAAGCTCAGAATATTCAATATGGCTGCTCACTGGATTGAACCAGTCCAGAAGAGAGAAGCATGTATTTGCAGGTACACACATAAAGTTTTAAGTCAAATTATGTCAAAATCTGGTGCACCATGCAAGCACGTATTTCTCTTCATTTATTCTTTCTAAAAATCTACTCAAACTCTGTTGTGTCAGGGGACAAGATAACACCAATTCTTGGTGGCTTAAGTCTTATTGGAAATAAACTTCCTCGTAGTTATGACTGCTGCAGGTCTCACAAAATGTTAGTGTCAAGTCTTCCATGATTTTTTATTGGACTGCAGATAGTGGGCTTCTCTCTAGGTCTTCTTCCCTCTGTGTCTCATATTAATGTCTTCTCAGGACACCAGTGAAAATGATTAATGGCAGAGACACTCTGTTTAGGAAATATCCACTGTGAAGGATTGAGGTCCAAATCCTTTAAAGTTTATCAGAAGACATTTCCTCCCACATGTCTGGATTGTGACAATGTCTTTTTAAAAGTTCTGTCAACTAAACTGTGGATGAATGGGAATGACAATGTCTCTGGTCTGCATTTCTTGCAGTATCATAATATGCAATCATAATGACAAAGAGTTTTGTAGAAAATAATTGTTTGAATCTTATAGCCAGGTTATTCCCTCCTAGAAAGATGATTGAGTCTTCCAGGTAAACAGTAGCTCTTTAGATTAGCTCTCTAGAAGCAGGGACATGTATTTTTCTTGTATCCTGAGAAGCACAACTAAAGGACAGTGAAAATAGGTCTCGAGAATTCCTCCCATTTAAAGCCAGTATCAGTTAATACAACTTTTCATGCATTATGATTTAGGGAATTAGTTATCTAGTAGTAAGTAATGAAATTAATATTAGAATTTCTTTGATCTGATCATACCCGCAAGATTAAAAAATGGAACCAATCTGATGTATGAATTGAAAAGATCAACATTATCCTCATGCTTCTTATTTAAAATTTTTTTCCTATCATATCCAACTCAGAATCCTCTGTAAAGAAGTGATGAATCAGGGTTGGATGAGTAATGAAGTTGATCTCTCCCTTTTATATCTTGATTTCCAGTGGATCTCATGGCTTATAATGAGTGTGAGTACAAGGAAATAATTCCCCAGCGTAAATGTCATATTTAAAAGGAAAAGAACCAGATATACAATCACTAGGATAATTAAATTATAAATGACTTACAGAGTCAGAACACGTTTTTTACAGAACTAATATATATGTATTTCATATATAATATGTATTTGATATATGAAAAATACTATGTTTTTTATGAGACTTAAATCCTATTGTAGTCTCATTCTGGACGAATCTACATGGAGAAGTGGAAATGACAGTTGGCCTCATGGAATGGTGTACTTAATTCTATTGCATCTGCTCCAGTGTGTTTCTGATGAAACTTTTGCATGTTAGTTTCCATAGCCTTTGCCTATTAAACAAGCCACTTCATTTCCTTTGGCATTTCATTAAACCTTTCATGTATGCATACTGTTCTACCTCTGCCAAATTCTGATTCATTACAAGAAATCCAAGAACGGGCAACTTCTCTTTTTACATGAAACCTTCAGTTGTAGTGCAGAGAACTCTGTCTTCACAGAATCTGGAACACAGGAGTTTGAGGTTATCTGTCAAGAGCTGTGGATTATCCCAGTGGCCTCAATCTTGTATGTGTGCTCAAATCTGAATCACAACTTCCTCTTGTGAGGACACCAACAGTATTGGATTAAATGCAATCTGCTAACCATGTTAACATACTTATCTCTGTGTATACTCATGATGTCCTTATATTCTAGCACCTCATCCTTACACTCTAGGGTGAAGGAAGACTGAAAGTTAAGGCTGAAGAATGTAAATTACTGGGAAAGAAATTTAAAATTGTAACACTTTGCTTCCTGTGTCTATACTCATGTTCTTTACTCATACCCTAAGACCTGACATCTAACTCATTTCTTCTCAACCCCAAGTCCCATCTCACCAATTCTTTGCCAATTAAGGAAAGGTGACACATCAGGTATGATTCATTCTGGCAAAGTTGCTCTTCAACTATAAATCTATAAAACCATACCTGTAGTGTGCTCCCAGCATAGAGAGGTGGCACAGACATAGAGAAATTGGATATTTCCATTCCAGGAGAGACAATTCACAACAAACCAAGTAGCTCTGAGCCTGAGGCAATCCCAAATTAGGTTGGCGAGTGCCATCAGGTTGCAACAGAGGAGAATAATTTGCTTAGTCTTTATGTGGGTCTACTCTCAGCCTGCTAAGGTTCAGAAATCTTGACATATTCAACATCTTTTCCAGCCATCAGTGGAAGTGTTTCCTTTGGCTATCATCCCAGATACATCTTTGGTCCCATGCACTGAATGTTTTCTTTAAAGTTGAGGTCTATGATACAGGGAGTCTTATACAGCCTCATTGCAACATGTCAACCTTTTTGTTTTCCATTGAGGGTATTGGACCTGACCATATGCAATCCCAAGATGATTTCCCAGAACAAATTAATGTTTTCAGAGCTACTGAAGCCCACATCATCACCATGGAATGATTCTTCTATAAGGTCTGTGGGAAACTATGAGGTGATAAGCAATGACTTCTGAAATATTCCCAACTCTTTCAAAGAGGCTCAGTGGAAGGACAAGTGCTACACATGTTCTGACATATTTTAAAGCTCTAAAATTTCTTCACCTTTTCTCAAGAGAACCAAACCATTAGTAATCACATCTTCAGGGATGAGACTAAAATTGGACATGTTATTTTCTTTCATGGCTTCAAAGGAGCTGTACTTGAGGACCATATCCAGCTCATCTGGCTCTAATTTCTTTCCTAGGAAGTCACAGACCTTCAATATGATGCTCTTTGTGTCCTAAAAGAAGATGAGACAAAAATGAGGGTGATAAACTGAAAACTTTCAGAGAACACATGCAGAAATGGGAACTATGGATCGAGGATGAAAAAAGGGACATGAAGAAAGAAATTGCAACAGGAAATGAGAAAATATTGAGAGTTTAGGAAAGAAACAGGCCATGTAGAGATGGTAGGAGTCCCACACAGCCTTTGTCTATTGAGTGGCCTGCAATGTGGCTGATATGTCATCCTAAAAGATAGAGGCTGGGATTTATTTTAGGGAAGAGAAGATATTAGAGACAGGGTTTCATATAACTGATGCTATTCTCAAATTTACTTCATAGTAGATGAAGTCATTGAACATTTGATTCTTCTGTATCCATTGCTGTAGTGCTGTGTTCACAGGTATGTCCCAACCCACCTACTAAATGCACTGCAATGCTTTTTCCTGAGAGAGGGTCTCACAATGGAGTTCTGACTTGTAGGATGGAAGTTGCTCTGGACCACACTGACCTCAAACTCAAAGAGGTCAGAGATCCACTTACCTGGCTTTAACTTCTAATTGTTGGCATTAAAGGTGTGCATACCACCATACCCAACCTTCCCTGAGATGTTTAAAGAGTCTTATAGAATTAATTCTAGACAAATTCTAGATAAATGGGAATGAAGACAATGTGCACAAATAATTTGAGAGTGGTTAATGTTTACACCATGTAATATTGTTTCCTGTGGGTAACTGAGAATAATGTTTTTTTTAAATTTATTTTATTTTACTTTACAATATAATTCAACTTGACATATCAGCCATGGATTCCCCCGTTCTTCTCCCTCCCGCACCGGCCCCCTCCCCCCCCGGCCCCCCCCCATTTCCATCTCCTCCAGGGCAAAGACTCCCCCGAGGATTGAGATCAACCTGGTGGACTCAGTCCAGGCAGGTCTAGTCCCCTCCTCCCAGGCTGAGGCAAGCATCTCTGCTAAGCCCCAGGTTTCAAACAGCCAATTCATGCACTGAGCACAGGACCCGGTCCAACTGCCTGGATGCCTCCCAAACAGATCAAGCCAGTCAACTGTCTCACCCATTCAGAGGGCCTGATCCAGTTGGGGGCCCCTCAGCCATTGGTTCACAGTTCATGTGTTTCCATTCGTTTGGCCACTCGTCCCTGTATTCCATCCATCCCTGGTCCCAACAACTCTTGCTCTCATAAAACCTCCTCCTTCTCGCCAATTGAACTCCCGGGGCTCCACCCGGGGCCTGACCGTGGATCTCTGCATCCAGATCCCTCAGTCATTGGATGGGGTTTCTAACAAGACAATTAGGGTATTTGGCCATCCTATCACCAGAGTGGGTCAGTTCAGGATATTTCTCGACTATTGCCAGCAGTCTATTGTGGGGGCATCTTTGTGGATTTCTGTGGGCCTCTCTAGCACTTTGCTTCTTCCTATTCTCATGTGGTCTTCATTTACCATGAACATTCCTTGTGTTCCCTCTCTGTTCTTGATCCATTTGGGATCTCATGCTCCCCCAAGTTCTTTTTCCCCCTCCCCTCGCCCCTCATTACCCCCACTCACATCCAGACTGTTCATGTAGATCTCATCCATTTCTCTGTCATTGGGCGATCCCCGTGTCTTTCTTGGGGTTCTGTTTTTCAGGTAGCCTCCCTGGTGTTGTGAGTAGCCATCCAGTCATCCTTGTTCCACAACTAGTATTCTCCTATGAATGGGTACATACCATGTTTGTCTTTCTGAGTCTGGGTTACCTCACTCCAGATGATTTTTTCTAGATCCATCCATTTGCCTGCAAACCTCATGATGTCATTGTTTTTCTCTGCTGAGTAGTATTCCATTGTGTGTATGTACCACAGTTTATTTATCCATTCTTCAGTTGAAGGGCACCTAGGTTGTTTCCAGGTTCTGGCTATTACAAATAATGCTGATATGAACATAGCTGAGCAAGTGCCCTTGTGGTATGATTGAGCATTCCTTGGGTATATGCCCAAGAGTGGTAAAGCTGGATCTTGGGGGAGATTGATTCCCAATTTTCTAAGAAAGTACCATGTTGATTTCCAAAGTGGCTGTACAAGCTTGCATTCCCACCAGCAGTGGAGGACAGTTCCCCTAGCTCCACATCCTCTCCAGCACAAGGTGTCTTCAGTGTTTTTGATCTTAGCCATTCTGACTGGCGTAAGGTGGTATCTTAGAGTTGTTTTGATTTGCATTTCCCTGATAATTAGGGATGTTGAACAATTCCTTAAATGTCTTTCAGCCATTTGTGTTTCCTCTGCTGAAAATTCTCTGTTTAGTTCTATAGCCCATTTCTTAATTGGACTGTTGGGCATTTTGATGTCTAATTTCTTGAGTTCCTTATATATTCTGGATATCAGTCCTCTGAAGAGCAATACAGCATCACCAGAACCTATCCTTCCTCCTACATCTAGATCTGATCATCAAAAATTGGAAGAAGCAGAAGAAAACAGCCTTATGAATAACATCATGAAGAAGGTAGAGGCTTATATAGAGGAAAAGACAAACAAAAAATGGGAAGAACGCTATAAAAAACTAGAGGAAAGTACAAATAAAGTAGAAGAAAACAATAAAGCCCTGAAAGAAAACAATAAAGCCCTGAAAGAAAATCATGAAAAAGCAATGAAACAGATGAAGGAAATAGTCCAAGACCTGAAAAGGGAAATAGAAAAAATGAAGAAGACACAAACAGATGGAATGCTGGAAATAGAAAATCTGAGTAAACAAACGAGAACCTCAGAAGCAAGTATAATCAACAGAATGCAAGAGATGGAAGAGAGGATCTCTGGCATGGAAGATACGGTAGAAGAAATAGATTCATCAGTCAAAAAAAAACACTAAAGCCAACAAAGTCATGACCCAAAATGTCCAAGAAATTTGGGACACCATGAAAAGACCAAACCTAAGAATAATAGGGATAGAAGAAGGAGAAGCATACCAACTTAAAGGCACAGAAAATATATTCAACAAGATCATAGAATAATATGGTTTTAAAACACTTTCATAAGAATGATCTCAGTAGTTATTACTTGGGGTAGTTCTGGGAGATTTTATTTTGTTTTGATTTATGAGCTCATGCTGTAACTAAGATGGGCATCACATTCACAGTCTTCCTGCTTCAGATGCCTGTATTCTGGAATTACAACTGTGGACTGCCACAACTGGCCTAATCCAGTGAGACAGTCATAAGAAGGCAGAATTTTGGAACACTGAATACTTTTGTTTGAATTCTAGCCCTTGTCCTGAGCCTTAAAGATATTATTGGCTCAATAGTTTTGTTACACATGTTACCACAAGTTGAGTTACTATTTCATGGGAAGAAAAATCATGGCAATAACTGAAAAGAATGTGTTGAAAGGTTGGACAGGAGACTTTTGAGAAACTACAGAACCATACAACAGTGACAGCTGTGTAAGGAAGCTTTCTAGGGAATATTGAATTTTATAATGAGAAGGTAAAATATTTTACAAAAGACAAAACAGTCTTTGGTGTTGCTACTTTCATGGCAACTTTCTGTTCCTGGATGATAAGGTTAAGTGATCATTTTTTTTGAAAGATCCAATTTTCTTGTTTTTGATGCTCCTTAATATTTTTTATTAAAAATGAATTTTTTGTTACTCCTACCTGTGGTTATATATTATGTACACTAATAAAGCTTACCTGAAGATCAGAGGACAGAGCCAGCCACTAGATTAGACATAGAGGTCAGGCAGTGGTGGCACACAACTTTAATACTAGCAGAAATCTGTATGAATCTCCGTGAATTCAAGGCCACCCTGAACTACATGAGATTGACTCAATCTAGGAGAGAAACAGAGCCAGACATTGGTGACACACACATTTAATTCCAGCACTTGAAATCTCATGCCTTTGCTTGGGAAACATACACACATTTAATCCCAGGAAGTAATATGTCAGGACAAAGAAAGGTATATGGGGCTTGAGGAGACAGTAACTAAAATCTTTTGGCTGAAGAAAGCTTTTCAGGCTGAGGAGTCCTAGCTGTATGAGGTGGTTTGTTCCTTTGTCTCTCTAATCTTTTAGTATTTACCCCGATTTCTGGCTCTAGGTATTTTTTAAATATTTTTGAGAATTTGAGTAACATCTGGCATTCAACTTTTGGGGCATGAATTCACAAAAAATCCACTTGCCTGTGGCCTTGAAGTTCTCTGCTCAGGCCTCAGCTGCACATAGCCAGAGCTTCTACCCTATGTGGCCTGGACATCCTAACCCACTGGCTAAATTTTTGTTAAAGCCTCTGTGCAGGAAACTCCACAGGTTCTTGGGCTCTAAAAACGTAGGAGCTAGCCACTTTGGAAAACTTTGCCCATGAAAACAGTTGGATCTTTTGTCCTTTTCTCGCTGGGTGGGTTATAGCTTTCTCTTGGCCCCCACCTTAGGGGGTACACTGTCATCTGAATCTCATTGTCAGCAGATTTGGTGAGTCAATTGGGATTTTTAAAGATGAATTACTTAATTGAAGTTTTTTCTCACATGAAAAAATTGGAAGCGTTTTTTACAATGGAGAGATTTTGGTCTCTGTTTGATAATACAACTAATAGTCTGAAAATGGATCAATTAAATGAAAGGATAATCAATGCTGATGGGATTTACATAACATCAATTATAAATATTATTTTTGATCATTTCTGTTTTATCATTAATAAAGTTGGTTAATATGAGTGTCAAGTTATAAGTTTTAGAAAAACTTATTAAAACAGATCACAGAAATATTCAGACCCAGACAGAAGAATTTAAGGTAGAACCAAACTCAACATTGCATTATAAGGTTACAGAGAAACAGCCTAAGGCTTTCAAATAGTCAACCTTATTCTATGTAGTAACCTTACAGGAACTACCCAGTGATAGATACCCTCAAGGCTGTGTCAGAGCTGACTTGACTCCTCTGCAAATGTTAGGTTTGAGGAAATGCTCATGAGCATCAGTCTCTTAGGCATCAACTCATCTTTCATGAAGCAGATGATAAACTCGTGATCAACTTGTAATAAAATTATCCCTCATGACTGGAGAGATTTGGTTTCAGCAGTTTGGAGACTGGACTCCAATTATAACAGAGGGTGTGGTGGAAAGATGAGACTAAGACCATTAAACATTGAAGTAGGGCTAGAGGTATGGAAATTTCCCAAGATCAACTGATTGGAGAAGGAGATAATGCTGACAAACAAAGACAAACTTTTTATGATGACCACACCCTGGCTTTATGCTGAATGGCAGTCTTGAATACTTGGGACAGAACTGAAGAAGCAGAAAAGAAAATTGAGTCATTTACTAAGGTTATACAGGGCCTAAAAGGAACCTTCACTGATATCTTAAAAAGACTGACTTCAGCAGTAAAGAGAATGATAACAAATTCAGCAGTTAGACAGATAATAATTGAATCTCTGGCTTTTGAATATGTTAATGCACAATACAAAAGGGTAATTACTCTGCTAAAGGCAAGATCAGCACCGTTGGAGGAATGGATCTGACATACAATATATATTAAATGTCATGATCATGATGATGCTTAGTAGGAGAGGTGATTTCCACAGGTTTGAAGAAAAGTAGCAATCTCAAAAGTTTTAATTGTGGTAAACAAGGTCACCTAAAATGAGACTGTAAACAGGGCATTCCTAGAAATAATGTTTTTTCAAGGAATAATCCCAACAGAACACCTCTCCCTTCTGGATTATTCAGAAAGTGTGGCAAAGGCAGACATTGAACTAATGAATGTAGATCAAGAAGGGACAGGGAAGGTAATCCCTTGCCTTTGTCATTGGGAAACTCCCTGAGAGGTCTCTTGAAGGTCCCCATGTCAAATTCCATTGAATCATTTCCTGTAATGCTGTGGTAAATTCCTTCCTAGAGCAATTAAAGAACCTAATGTTTATTATAAAATCCACACTGCTTTGAGTGATAAAATAGTCATAGAAAAGAGAATAGCAATTACAGCTTAAGAAAACAAAACAAAAATTTAAGGAGAAACCATAAATCAAATTTGATAAAGATTAGAAAAGGGAAACTCCCCAAAGTTAGGATTAGGGCAGGGTTTTCTTTTTGTCTTTCAGGAGAATGAAGGCTAAGGAATCTGAAGAACACTGGACAAATGAGACATCTGAAGAAAAAGGACAAATCATCCAGAAAATAATTTCTCAAGAAAAAGAGTAAATTGACCTATTGGTATACCACATATCTAATAGGAGAGAATTCCATTAGTCTTCCTAAATGTTTGTTGCTGCTGTTCTCTATAGACACATAACATGAGTGATCTTCATGTAGTCACAGTTCAATTAAAAATCAGAGTTGGTTTTGGAATTGGTATGTGCTTCTCTTCATCTCTAAAGTCAAGCAAATTTGTTAAACGAAAATGTAAAATCTCTGTATCATGTCAGAAGAGACACCTGATATGGGACAGAAGAAAAACCAAAATTAAGGGACTATTCTATTGCTATTAATCTTATGATCCTTTGGTTTTGTTTTGACTGTTTAAAACTTTTCTTAAAATATGAATTTTATATTAAAATTTATAAGATTAGTATATATATATTAAATTTTTGTTATGATATTAATGGTCATATAAATTAGTAACTAATTCTATAAAAAAGGCTTCATCTAGCTTTCTGTACATGATTTTGAGTTTTAGTCTCTATCAGTTTTCTTCAGTGGACCATGGCCATGCCTAAAAGCAACTTTGAAGTATCCAAAAACATGATAGGGCCCCACAATGACGTATCCATCAGGACATGGTAATGCCACCAAGCTGACAAACACCACCCAAAGATTGGCTTTGGACTGAAAACTGCTCCAGACAATATCAAGATGGCTAATCAAAATGATGCAGCCTCACAGACTACTCCAATCAGGATTTGACCATAATCCTAAATTTTCTTTATGTCCCCATAAGACTACCAGTGCTCTCAATCAGTAGGAAGTAGCCTAGAAAACAATGGCACTTTCCAAAAATATGGATTATGGATGTTTTTCTGTTTAGGGGTTGGTTAAAAATTGTTATTGGTCATAGTCAATCTCTTTCTAAAAGAAGTAAAGTGGATATGATATAGAAACATGTTATATAGAAATGATAAGATATTGAATCTACTCTAAAAAGTTTAGAAATGATAAGATAAAAGTGTCGATTATTGAATTTACTCTAAAAAGGATAAAAAGAAGATATAGATTAGAGGTAGTTTACTGACTCCTCTCTAAAAAAAAGAGATATAGAAATAAGAGGATAAATGGGTAGATAATTGAATCTACTTTTAAAAAGCAACTACTAGTTTTAAATATTTTACATTGGATTTGATTTTTGTATATTGTATACAAATTTTGTATATTAATACAAATTTGAGATTAATTTTGTTGGAACATAGTGTGCATATAATTCTAATCTTGTTCAAGATTTTGTACCTATACAATTCATTTTAAAATGCAATGCAAATTGCCAGTCCTTGAATTTGTTATTACCAACCAACTATGATATACAATTTGCAAGTTAGTAGCTAGTCATCTATTAAAATTGAACTTGTAGGTATGTTTTCACGTAAACAGAAATATATTTTAGATAGACAGGTCATCTTCTAACACTTCAGAGATCTCTAGAATATTACATTTGAGATGTTTTAATATCATAGATGCTTTTTATGACTATGAGACATGTCTGCTTCTGATAGCACAAATCTACTTTAGAGAAGATGAGGGACATGGGAGAAACTCTTAAGGAATTTACTTTCTTTGTAGCAAAAAGTTAGCCACTGGGCAAGAAAGTGCCCTTGCTTCAACTGCTGACATTATAATGTCCAAATAAACAAGCAGGGCACAAAAGAAAGTACAGTTGAACTTTGCCAAGATAAGGTAGGAAGGCCCTTTTGAAAATCCTGAGTTACAGATGAGTCTCTCAAATATGCTAGGCCTGTAGGCTGAAGATGGATGCCCCAATGTGGTGGAGAAACCTTGGGTGACTGTCCAGGCAATCAGCTGTTTCTATCATTTCTCACATTTTTTAGATGTTGCATGCTTGTACTTCCTGTTAAATTTAGGTAATATTATTTCCTTTTTGGCTCTCTGAGGGAGTTTAAGACTAGATAGTTATAGTTATAGTTTTTGTTAACTAATTCAGAAAAGAAATTCACTAAAGAGTTGTAAAGTATGTAAGTTTGAAAGGCATCAAAAGATAGTATTTGCTTGGTAATAAAAGTTAGCATAGGATGTGGCTTAGGTACAACATTTTGGACTCACCAAAATAGGATAAATAATGAATATTTTCTCTGAATCTGTCAAATGTTAATGGACTGGACATTGTTTATATAATTCTTGACTATATATATATATATATATATATATATATATATATGGTATATACTTATTGTATATATTGTTTTTACTTTTTCTTATATGAGTTATAATCATCTTCTATTATTTTTGATAAAACTGGGAAATGTGATAGATTGTGCACCCTAATCAAACTCACCTGAGGATCAGAGGACAGAGCCAGCCTCTAGATGAGACATAGAGGTCAGGAAGTGGTAGCATAAAACTTTATTACTAGCACTCTGGAGGCAGAGATCTGTCAGCCTCTCTGTAAGTTCAAGGGCACCCTGGACTACATGACATTGACTCAGTCTAGGGGAGATAAAGAGCCAGACACTGGTGGCACACATCTTTAATCCCAGCACTTAAGATCTTATGCCTTTCATTGGGAAGCACACATTTCTTTATTCCAATACGCAATGTGGCAACATGAAGAAAGGTATATAAGGCATATGGAGACAGGAACTAAAGGCTCTTTTTGGCTATGGCTTTTTGGGTGAGGACTCAGAGGATTCCAGGATTGGCTGAGGAGTTTGCTAGGTGAGATTGGCTGTGAATTGCTCTGCTTCTCTGATATCAGTTTTTACCCCAATATCTGGCTCAGAGTTTTCTATTAATAAGACTGTTTAAGATTCCAACAGTACCTGGCAGGGAAGAAGGTAGGCTGACATCAGATTTTTACCTTTCCCTGTGTTCCTTCAGATCCAATTGCCCTGTCTCATCCCCAGTTATGCCACAGATAATCTATGGCATCTCTCATCATCTAAGTTTTCTAACCTCACCCCTCCAATTCATATTACTATCTGAACATCCAACTCCAACATGCCCTCCTTGCAAATCCACAGACCACAGGGAAGAGGTAAGCTAACTACAGATCTTCACCCTCCTCATTCATTTGAGTCCAATCTCCCTGTGTTGCCCCCAGATCTGCAGCAAAACCCCTGCCTTAGCCACCCAAATTTCTAATGGATCTCCCAGATCCATCTTATCATCCATACCACAATGAGTTGATTTGTCCCACACCTGAACTCCTTTAAGCATTCCCTAGGAACCTACAGACCAAGCTGGGCAGGGAAGCAGTTAGGCTAAATGCAAATCTTCACCTCTCCATTTGTTCCTCCATGTCCAGTCTCTTAGTCTCATTTCAAGCTCTGTGTAGAACACCTGCTGCAGTCCCCTCCGCTATATGGTCCTGTGTCATGTGGATAACACAGATTTTAACAAACAAAATTCCTTCTCCCTTCTCATTTCTTTGTCCTGGCAACTCTTGAAATCCAGAAGACACTACCTAAGAACCAACTTGCCACTCTAACCAGGGAAGCAAGTAGGTTAGCTGCAGATCTTCATCTCTCCTTCCCTTCTTCCAAGTCCAATCTTCAGTCTCATTCAGAACTTTATATCAAACCTTCTCCTGTGTCTGACTGCACTCAGTTGTCCCATTCCCAAGTGACTAAGCAGTTACTGTGGAAAACTCTGTACTCTTCTCTTCTGTGGATCTGCTTATACTCCCCTCCTAGATGATCTCCATTCCTAAATGTCAGCTTTCAATATCTGGAAACATTTTACCTGAAACCCCCAGTGGACACACTTATGAGGATCCCAGAAGAATTTCTTACTAGACAACACACAGCCACCACACTCTCCTAAGTATCAGACAGAGCAACAGAAAACAAGGAATGGAACATCAACCCAGCAAAGACAAGACAAGATATCAGCATGTAGAATTACAATTTTCCCAATCCCAGATGCATAGATGCCAGCCTAAACGCACAGTCAGTAGCATGCCAGACAGTATGTCCTCACTAGAGCCCAGACCCATACTACAATAGGCCATGAATATTCCAACATAATTACAGAAGAAAAGGACCCTAAAATAGCCTGTGTGGAGATGATAGAGGTCCTTAAATTAAAAAGGGAATAAATCTCACGAAGAAATCTGTGAAAACACAAGCAGTGGAAGGAAATGAATACCATTCAAGACCTGAAAGTGGAAATCATGAAATCCCAAATTGAAGGAAATGCAAAAAAGAAACTTAAGGACTCATACAGGAACCTCAGACGTGAGCTTCATGAACAGAATACAAGAAAAGAATGAGAGAATCTCATGCATTTAAGACAACATAAAAGAATTGTATAAATTTGTCAGAGAAAATGTTAAATATAAAAAAACCTGTCACAAAACATTCAGGATATCTGGGACACTATGAAAATAATAGGATCAATAATAAGAACAGCGGAAGAAGAAGAAAAGCCAGGTCAAAGGCACA
This sequence comes from Peromyscus attwateri, assembly GCA_902168425.1. Classification (NCBI taxonomy): domain Eukaryota; kingdom Metazoa; phylum Chordata; class Mammalia; order Rodentia; family Cricetidae; genus Peromyscus; species Peromyscus attwateri. Next base: position 50,668 of record CABHPP010144088.1, read on the forward strand.
GAAAATACCTTCAACACACTCATAGAAGAAAATTTCCCTAACCTAAAGAAGGAGATGCCTATCAAAGTAAAAGATGCATACAGAACACCAAATAGACTGAATCAGGAAAGAACATCCCCTCAGCATGTAATAATTATGAATAAAAAATTAATATAAAAAAAATCTAAACTTAGAAGGCAAATAATGGATGAATAGGTAAGTACTAGAATGGTAGGACCTAGTGTGGATGGGGAAAGAAGAGATACTTGAGGAGGGAATATGGGGAGACACAGCTAAAATTAATGGACATTTTATGGAACTAATATATTTATTCATACATACATATGAAGACCATCTAAATAGTATAACCTAATAATGAGGGAGATGGTATCCCAAATGGCCATCTCTTGACACCAAAAAAAAACCTTTTACATCAACATAAGAAATGCTAATATGAACCCCCAGACTGGAGCAACATGAATAGTGCCACACCAGTATGCACTAATCCTCTTCTTATAAGTTATGGCTTCCACTTTGGTGATTTTGTTGGCTTTGAAAATATGCAAACATATGGGTTTCTGCTTGTGTCCTCTCTTGTGCTGTTTTCCTTCTGGTAATTTATCTTGTCCAACTTTAGGGTGATAATATTGTTTCATCATATTGCATTTTATTTTGTTATATTTTTTAAAGATGAATGAATGAATGAATGAAAGAAAACAGTCCATTAGGCTAAAGGTTAACAGTTCAACTTTCATTTTTACCTGCTGGGAGAGGGAAAATCATTTTTCTTCAATGCAGTGACACTGGATATGTCAACCACTCTAATTCAGTCTTCATGTTCAGGAGTAGTTGACCAACATATAATAGACTCCACTGTATTTTTCATTTTGGTGTGTGGGGGGGACTTTTATTTGGTTACAGTTCAGTATTTTTGTTCTTTTTGTGTATTGTTTTATTTTGTCTTCTTTCATGGAGAATTTTGTTTGATTGGATTTTGTTTGGTTTTTTTTTGAAAGTATTTAAGGCTGGGTGCATAAGGAGGAGTAGAAAATTTGGAAGAAATTGTGAGAGGGAAGAATATGATCAAAATATATTTAAATTGAAAAATTATTTTAAACGTTAAAAATGAATTAAGAGAAATAAAAATGAAAACAAATAGTTACAACTATCAGTAACCTTCATCATCACCAGATTCTACTTCTAAAAGGTAAACAGTGGTTGTAACACTGCTTCTTTTCCTCCTTAACTAATATTTTGGATTATTTTAAGGATGGGCAAGTGTTTTCTCTGACAGACTGCATGCTCAGTACAATTTTTCTTGTTCAGTATAAAGTACAAATGATATCTTTATCTGTAATATGTAAATGATGGTTACCTCTCACTGATAACTTCCAAACTACTTAAACTTTTGAGTTGCTGATCATATGAGAACATTTTTGTGCTTATATGCTTGGTGTCATTAGTATGTGTCCATCATTAGAGGGAGTATTCTTTAATTAAATGAAAATAAAATACATAAATGAACTTAACTTTATTTTTCTTGATGGTCTTTTGAAACATTGTCTCTTGTAGCCAAGGTTGATGCCAAACAAACCATACACACAAGGATGATCTAGAACCTTTGAAACTGTCTTCACCTAGGTTTAGACACATGTGACACCCTGCCAAGATATTTTTTTGATTTTTAAAATAAGAGATATTTGAGACACATGTACAATACTTAAACATATTTATATCATTCTGTGGGAGCATTTGAATGAAATGGAACCTGCAATGATCTGACTAATGGTATGGACTATTAGTCTATTTAGAAATATGTCATTACTTAATGTTGAAACATTTTAGACATTCTCTACCAAGAGTTTTGAAATCTCTAGTGCATTCTAGCCTTCCATACAGAACTCTCTATACTGCAGAGCACAGGACACAGTCCTCCCTGACTGTTTGCATCCTGTACATGCCTGGTCAGATGTGAGTATCACTAAGTGCTGTTTATGTGATTTAAGTTCTTGTGCTCTCCCAGGATTCAAAGATGGATTTCCTGCGTTTGTCCCTCTTTTTGCAGGGCAGGGGGGCATTGGCATACCTTGAGAACAGCAGTGGAATGAAACTGCTTTACTCAGTCCCCACTGACCAGTGGGCTATTAGGTGTATTAAATATGTTGCATAGACAGAATTTAAAATCCTATAGCACAAGTGTAAGCTACCCCACCCTTCCCGAGGGTGGATAAGGTAAAGATGGGGGTGATGGATAAGGAGGCTGGAGAGAAAATTCCAGGTGCAGGTCAAAAAAGAACACAGGGAATAATTTCACTTTCATTGACTTTCCATGAGCTTAAACCTGACATGGTGATCCTGAGAAATAAGGGGTGCTGCCAGGGTGAGTTTATGAGAGGCTTTGTGATTGCTGTAAGAATGACGATTACCTTTTTTATGTCTTCATAGCTCAGTAGCAGGAAGTTGTCTCTTTCTCTCATGGATAGCCAGGCACGGGTGTGCTCAAACCATGATCCGTATGGCACTGTGTTAAGGGAAGAGGAAAACATTGATTATAAAGTATGAAAGTGAGGTCTTCCTGATATTCTTCACTTTTCTGCAAATGGCAGACTGTTTTAATAAGAAAAATCAAACCAGTATTTACACTATTCAACGTGAAATTTGACACATACACACAGATAGTGAGCTGAGTAAATCATTTTCACTTGTAAACCTATCTCCTCACAGCTTTACCCCTGATGACACATGGACACATCCTCCTGGTGGGCTGCAATGATGGAGGCATGTTTTAGGGAAAAGCAATCATACCTATACAATAAGCCAGAGAGGCGTTAGAATGGCTAGGCTTGAACTTTTTATTATCATGAATTCTAAAGAACTTCTTAACCCTTTCTGATGGAGATCCCCTCACCCTGTCATTCACCTCTAAGCTTCCACCACTTCTCAATAGTGATTCCTCAACACCCAAGTTTCCAAGACCCAGACGACTAGAGACCTTCCAGGCATAGCCCAAAAACTTCACCTCAATGCCTCATTTACATTCCTACATCTACTGTGATGTGTGCTCAACAGTAACAGTGTCTTCACTGTTCTTGGTCTAAGGCTTTCTGTACATGTCTCAGCCTCCATTGCACACTTGGATTGTTCACCATTATCTGAAGAACTTACTGAATAAAGTCTGAATAAAGTAAAGATTTACACCATGGTCAGAACAGAAGGATGCATGAATTCAAGGAATATAAGATTTGATTGAAAGCAGGGGTAAATGATCTACAGAGATTTAGTAGAGAGAAAGGGAATTGCAGAACACATGACAGAATTTTTATTGAAAGCTGGGTGTAAATGATCTATAGAGAGGTAATAGAGAGAAAGTGAATTGCACAATACATAACAGAGTTAAGACGTTTATTGTGATTAAAAACTGGGCTCAGGTCATGGTTCAATAGAAAGCATTTGCCTTGCATGTATGAGTACCTGAGTTTGAATCCTAAGGTGGGACTCAAAGATGGTGATCCAATCTCTTTTTGTTACCCTAGTGCTCCTTCTATGACATGGGAGGTGGAGACAGGAGAATGCTCAGAAGCTTTGGACCAGCTAATCTGACACAAACAGTGATGGACAAGAAGAAAGAGACTCTGTCTCAAACAATGTAGAAATTAAGGCTCAACACCTGATGTTGTTGTTTGTCTTCCACACTCAAACTTTTTTCTCCCCAACCACATCTGCCCTCAGATCACTCACATATTCTCTACTATTTCGCTTCTACATTGATATCTTTTTCTAGCTCCCATGAATCTTCCTTGCTACCTAGTCTCTCTGGGTCTTTGAATCGTAGCATTATTATTCTTCTTTTTTTTTTGTAGCCTATAACCTCTTATGCATGAGTACATACCATGTTTGTCTTTCTCTGTCTGGGTTACCTTGCTCAGGATGATTTTTTTTTCTGGTTCCATCTATTTGCTTCCAAATTTCCTGGTGTTCTTAACAGCTGAGTAACACTCCATTGTATAAATGTGCCACATTTTCTTTTATCAATCCTTGGTTGAGAGATATCTAGGTTTCCATGTTCTGTCTATTACAAATAAAGTAGCTACGAACATAGTTGAGCAAATATCCTTGTATTATTGAGCATCCTTTGCATAGATGCCCATGAGCAGTATACTTGGGTCTTTGGGTAGCTTGATTCCCAGTTTTCAGACAAAACTCCACACTGACTTTCAAATAGGCTGGACAAGTTTGCACGCCCACCAGAAATTGACTAGAGTTCCTCTTACTCTACCTCCTCTCCAGCATGAGCTGTTATTCAGGCTTTTGTTCTTAGCAATTCTGACAGGTTAAGATAGAATTGAAGAGTCATTTTAAATTGCTTTCCCTGTTGGCTAAGGATGGTGAACATTTCTTTATGTGTTTCTTGGCCATTTTGATTTCCTCTATTGAGAATTCTCTATTTAAATCTGTACACTATTTATAAATTGGATTATTTAGTTTGTAGGTGTCTAGATTTTTTGTTCTTTTATATATTTTGGATATAAACCCTATGTCAGATGCAGAGTTGTTGAAAATCTTTTTCCAATCTGTGGGCTGCAATTTTGTACCTATTTACAGTGTCCTTTGCTTTATAGAAGATTTTCAGTTTCATGAGTTCCCGTTTATTACTTGTTGATCTTAGTGACTGTGCTAAGTGTTCTGTTTAGGAAGCTGTCTCCTGTGCCTTTCAAGGCTATTCCCCATTTTTTTTCTATCAGATTCCACGTATCTGGATTTACTTTGAGATCTTTAATCTGCTTGTGCTTGAGTTCTGTGCAAAGTGATAACTGTGGATTGATTTGCATTCTTCTACAAGCTGACATCCAGTTAGACCACCACTATTTGTTGAAGATGCTTTCTTTTTTCCATTGTATAATCTTTGCTTCTTTGTTGAAGATCATGTGTCCGTAGTTTTGTGGATTTATGTCTTGGTCTTCGGTTCAATTACACTGATTCACCTTTCTGTGTTTATGCAAATACCATACAGGTTCTACTACCACAGCTCTGTAGTAGAGCTTGAAATCAGAGGTGGAGATACCTGTGGATGTTCTGTTATTGTACAGTATTGTTTTAGCTATCCTGTATCTTTAGTTTTTCCATATGAAATTGAATATTGTTCTTTCAAGTTATGTTAACAATTGTGTTGGAACTTAGATGGGAATAATGTTGAATCTGGAGCTTGCTTTTCGTAAGAGGACCATTTTTACTGTTTGTTTTACAGATCCATGAGCATGAGAGATCTTTCCAATTTCTGATTTCTTATTCAGTAAAGAACAATACTCAAACTTTCTTTCTTGTAAATTTTTTTTCATTTTTGGGGGAGGATACAGGGGTGGAGGGCATTTATGGAAGACCTAGGAAATGAGTGGGATTGGGGTGCATGATGATAAATTCTCATAGAAAAAATAAAATTATGTTATACAAATACTCAGGCCTGTAACAAGCAATGAGTTTGCAGAAGTACTTAAAATAATCTCTAAATTAAAAAAAGGTTCAGGCTGAGATGAATTTTCTCAGACTTTTAGAGAACTTGCCCAAAGCCTGTTGATATGTTCTATAAAAGAAGGAAAAGAAGGCACACCACCAAAGTGCTTTGATAAAGTATCCATCTGTGTATGAAAAGCAGACAAATATTCAACAGAAAAGAAAAGTACAGAACAAGATCCATGGTGAACATAGATACAAAACTTGTCAACAAGATACTTTATAATCAAAATCAGAAATATTACAAAGAGTAGTTAAATGGCTCAACAGGAAAAGTTATTTGCTGCCAAACCTGACGACCTAAATTCACATGATGAAAAGAAATAACATATTCCTGTAAGTTGTTCTTATTATTGACCTGCACACACACACACACACACACACACACACACACACACACACAGATGCAAGTGCATTCACCCAACTCCCAAATGAGTCAAGAACCTTAACAGAAGACTCCAAATTCTGAAACTTGTAGAAGAAAGTTTAGGAAGTCCACTTTGAAATGGGATCACAGCTAAGGACTTTCTAAATAATACTCAGAAAATAAGGCAAACAAACAAGTGGGACCTCGGGAAATGAAAAGTCATATCAACCAAAGGAAATCATTAACCACGTGAAGATGTAGCCTACAAAACCAAAGAAAATCTTTGCCAGCCACATGTTCCCAGACAATGTGTATCTAGTATCTATGAAGAAAAAAACAAAACAAAAACAAAAAGAAAAACAAAAACTAACCCTCAACACTATGGAAAAATTTTTTCAAACAAACTTGGGCCATGTCAGGTGGTGGTGGCACACACCTTTAATCCCAGGACTCAGTAGGCAGAGCCAGGTGCATCTCTGTGAGTTTGAAGCCAGCCTGGTCTACAGACTGAGATCCATGTCAGGTACCAAAAATACACAGAGAAACCCTGTTTCAAATCACACACACAAAGAGAACAAACAAAACCTGGGCCATGGAACTCAGCAATGTTACCAAATAAGAAAAACCATGCCTTATGTGAATTTTTAAGGTGTTCAACATCATTACCTGTCTGAGAAGTACAAATAATATTAATTAGAAAGTCTATCTTATCCCAGTCAAAATGGCTATTGTCAAAAAAACAAATAATGCTAGAACAGTTACAAAGAGAAACCCCATCTCTTAAAAACATTAAAAAAATTAAACTAAAGGAAAGATAAAGATCAAATGACAACAAATATTTGAAGTGTGGGACAAAGAGAAGAGACTCCAAATATAAAGGGTTGAGAAATGGTAGATGCAGATAATGGATGAGAGTGTTGAAAGAAAATATCAGGCTACTGTGTTCTAATTATAAATTTGTCATGGATTTTTGGTTTTGGTATTGGAAAATTGAGTGCAATATAAGTGATATTGAAAGTGTAACACTTAATGTGATGCTTCACAGTTTCTCTTTTGAATACCAATTCTAAATGTATATAAATTCATCAAGTTGTATGGACTTAGAGTCTCATTAAATTGGGTATATCTTCTTGTTTATTTACATGTTTCTTTATAATAAGGCTTAGTTTCTTAAAATTTAAGAAAGAAATTTTGGGGAAAGAGAACTGTTGAGAGAGGAAAATGACACAACCATTATTAAAGTCACTGTGGCATTTACTCAAAGCTGAAAGGAGAACTTTCCTATGACCCAGCTGTAGATTGTTAGGTATATACTCAAACTTTTTAGGTATAATCTATTATATACATAGGTATGTACAACTATGCAGGTGTTTGAACATCTGTGTTCATTGCAGCTCCACTCACAATAGCTAGGAAACAGTTTCACCCTGCATGCCATGAACTGAAAAGTAGATAATGAAATTGTAATGTGCACACAATTAAAATTCATTCAGCTATAAAGATGAAATTATGGAATTCTCAGTAAAATAGATGGAACAGGAAAATATACCTAATGTGGTAACCCCAGCACACATAGACAAACATTGCTTGTTCTCTCTCATATGAGGATCCTAGACAAATTCTTAATGTGTTTAACTTGAAGTGCATATAAAGGACAGGAAACTGGAAAGGGGCCATTAGAACAGGAACATGAAAAAATAGACCTTAAAGAGAGAGAAATTCCAGAAAACCTCTGGTATGAATATGAAGGTAGGGAATATGAGATTGAGTGGGTTAAAATGAAGATGGGCTGAGAGGATGAGGGATAAAATTAACCAAAACCAAGAATATATGAAAATGTCTTGCTAAGACTTAGAGACCAGCCCCCAGCTCCCATCCAGTCCTGAGCTCCCATCCAGCCCTGAACTGCCATCTGAACCTGAGCTCCCATCCCACATGGAGCTCCCATCTGGACCACAGAACCTCCCCCTTCTCCCCTCCACCCGCAGACCCTGCAATCTCCAAGGCCTGCCCCCACACCCATCCGCTGGACACCCTAGTGACTTCCTGAGAATCAGAGACCAGCCCCCAGCTCCAATCTGGCCCAGAGCTTCCATCTGGACCAGAGAGAGGCTTACTGAATCTGTCAGCTCTGTCTGGAGCAAGAGCGCAGATAAGACCAAGAATGATTCCACAAGGAGATGGGCAGATGTCAAGGCAGAAGTACATACAACAAAATAAACAGCAATACAGCAACACCAGAACCTAGCCCTCCTCCAAAAGCTATACCTGAACATTGCAAAATGGAAGAAGCAGAAGACAGCAACTTTAAGAATAACACCATGAAGATGCTAGAGGCTTATAAAGAAGAAATCAAAATTGAAACTGAGGAAAAGAAAAACAAAAAAATGGGAAGAACGTTATAAAAAACCACAAGAAAAGACAAATAAAGCAGAAGAAAACAATAAATCCCTGAAAGAAAATTATGAAAAAGCAATGAAACAGATGAGGGAAATAGTCCAAGTCCTGAAAAGGGAAATAGAAAAAATGACACAAACAGAGGAAATGCTGGAAATAGAAAATCTGAGTGAACTAACAGGAACTTCAGATGTAAGTATAACCAACAGAATGCAAGAGATGGAAGAGAGGATCTCTGGCGTTGAAGATACAATAGAAGAAATAAATTCATCATTCAAAGAAAACACTAAAGCCAACAAAGTCATGACCCAAAATGTCCAAGAAATTTGGGACACCATGAAAACACCAAACCTATGAATAATAGGGATAGAGGAATAAGAAGAATACCAACTCAAAGGCACAGAAAATATATTCAACAAGATCATAGAAGAAAACTTTCCCAACTTAAAGAAGGAAATGCCTATGAAGAAACAAGAAGCTTATAGAACACCAAATAGACTAGACCCCCCCAAAAAAGTCCCCTTGCCACATAATAATTAAACAACTAAACATACAGAATAAAGAAAGAATATTAAGAGCAGCAAAGGAAAAAGGCCAAGTGACTTATAAAGGCAAACCCATCAGAATACACCCGATTTCTCAAAGGAGACTTTGAAAGCCAGAAGGACATGGACAGATGTAATGCAGACACCAAGAGACCATGGATGCCAACCTAGACTAATATACCCAGCAAAACTTTCAATCATCATAGATGGAGTGAAAAAGACATTCCAAGACAAAGCCAGATTTAAACAATACTTATCCATAAATCCAGCCCTACAAAAAGCACTAGAAGGAAAATTACAACCTAAGGAAGTCAGATACACCCTCAAAAACACAGACAATAGATAGCACCACAGCAGTAAACCCCAAAGAAGAGAAGTACACACACACTACCACCAGAAAATAACAGGAATGAACAATCACTGGTCATTAATATCCCTTAATATCAATGGACTTAATTCACCTATAAAAAGACACAGGCTAACAGAATGGATACGAAAGCAAGACCTATCTTTCTGCTGCATACAAGAAACACACTTCTAATTCAAAGATAGACACTATCTAAGAATAAAAGGCTGGAAAAAGACTTTGAAATCAAATGGTCTTAAGAGGCAAGCTAGTGTAGCCATACTAATATCCAGCAAAGTAGACTTCAAAGTAAAATCAATCAAAAGAGATCAAGAAGGGCATTACATACTCATCACGGGAAATATCCACCAAGATGAAGTTTCAATCCTTAATATTTATAACTCAAACACAAATGCACCCACATATGTAAAAAAAAATTACTAAAGCTTAAATCACATATAAAATCCCACACACTTTAACACCCCACTTTCACCACTGGACAGATTTCCCAAATCGAAACTTAACAGAGAAATAAAGGAATTACCTGATGTTATGACTCAAATGGACTTAATCAATACCTACAGAACATTCCATCCTAACAAAAAAGAATATACCTTCTTCTCAGCACCCCATGGAGCCTTCTCTAAAATCAACCACATACTTGGGCACAAAGCAAATCTCAACAGATACAAAACAATTGGAATAACCTCCTGTGTTCTATCAGACCACCAAGGTTTAAAGTTAGATTTCAAAAACAACAAACACTACAGAAAACCTATAATCTCATGGAAACTGAATAATGCTCGACTGAATCACCAATGGGTTAAGGAAGAAATAAAGAAAGAAATTAAAGACTTCCTAGAGATCAATGAAAATGAATATACCACGTACCCAAACTTATGGGACACTATGAAAGCAGTGCTAAGAGGGAAATTCATAGCACTAAATGCTCCCATAAAGAAGTTGGAGAAATCTCACACTAGTGACTTAACAACACACCTGAAAGCTCAAGAACAAGAAGAAGCAAAGTCTCCCAGGAAGAATAGATGCCAGGAAATTATCAAATTGAGAGCTGAAATCAATAAAATAGATACAAAGAGAACAATACAAAAAATTAATGACACAAAGAGTTGGTTCTTTGAGAAAATCAACAAGATAGACAAGCCCTTATCCAAACTAACCAAAAGACAGAGAGAGAGCATCCAAATTAACAGAATCAGAAATGAAAATGGGGACATAACAACAGATAATGAGGAAATCCTGAGAATCAACAGGTCATACTTTAAAAACCTCTACTGCACAAAACTGGAAAATCTAAAAGAAATGGATAATTTTCTGGATAGGTAACCCATGCCAAAGTTAAATCAAGACCAGATAAATGATTTAAATAGACAAATAACCCCTAAGGAAATAGAATCAGTCATTAAAAGTCTCCCAACCAAAAAAAGCCCAGGACCAGATGGTTTCAGTGCAGAATTCTACCAGATCTTCAAAGAAGAGATAATACCAATACTCATTAAATTGTTCCACACAATAGAAACAGAAGGAACAATACCAAACTCCTTCTATGAGGCTACAATTACCCTGATTCCTAAACCAAACAAGGATACAACAAAGAAAGAGAACTAGCAACCAGTCTCCCTCATGAACATTGATACAAAAATACTCAACAAAATACTGGCAAACAGACTCCAAGAACACATCAAAACTATTATCCACCATGATCAAGTAGGCTTCATCCCAGGGATACAAGGGTGTTTCAACCTACGAAAGTCTGTCAATGGAATACACCATATAAACAAACTGAAAGAAAAAAACCACATGATCATCTCACTAGATGCAGAAAAGGCATTTGACAATATCTAACACCCCTTCATGATAAAGGTCTTGCAGTGATCAGGAATACAGGGAACATACCTAAACATAATAAAGGCAATTTACAGCAAGCCAACAGCCAACATCAAATTAAATGGAGAGAAACTCAAAGCGATTCCACTAAAATCAGGAATGAGGCAAGGCTGTCCGCTCTCCCCATACTTATTCAATATAGTACTTGAAGTTATAGCCAGAGCAATAAGGCAACATAAGGAGGCTGAGGGGATACAAATTGAAAGGAATAAGTCAATCTTTCCCTATTTGCAGATGACTTGATAGTATACATGAGTGACCCCAAGAATTCAACCAAGGAACTGATATAGCTTATGAAGACCTTAAGCAAAATATCAGGATACAAGATCAACTCAAAAAAAAATCAGTAGCCCTCCTATGTACAATTGACAAACAGGCTGAGAAGGAAATCAGAGATACATCACACTTTACAATAGCCACAAATGATATAAAATACATTGGGGTAAACTAAGCAAGCAAAAGACCTATATGACAAGAACTTTAAGTCCTTGAAAAAAGAAACCCTTCACCAACCCCACATCTGACAGAGGGCTGATATTCAGAATATATAAAGAACTCAAGAAATTAGACATCAAAATGCCCAATAGTCCAATTAAGAAATGGGCTATAGAACTAAACAGAGAATTCTCAACAGAGGAAGTTCACATAGCTCAAAGACATTTAAGGAATTGCTCAACATCCCTATCATCAGGGAAATGCAAATCAAAATGACTCTGAGATACTACCTTACATCCTGCAGAATGGCTAAGATCAAAAACACTGAAGACAGCTTATGCTGGAGAGGATGTGGAGCAAGAGGTACTTTCCTCCACTTTTGGTGGGAATGCAAGCTTGTACAACCACTTTGGAAATCAACATGGTACTTTGTTAGAAAATTGGGAATCAATCTCCCCCAAGACCTAGCTATACCACTCTTGGGCATATACCCAAGGAATGCTCAATCATACCACAAGGGCACTAGCTCAGCTATGTTTGTATCAGCATTGTTTGTAATAGCCAGAACCTAGAAACAACCTAGATGCCCTTCAACTGAAGAATGGATAAATAAAATGTGGTACATATACACAATGGAATACTACTCAGCAGAGAAAAACAATGACATCATGAGGTTTGCAGGCAAATGGACGGATCTAGAAAAAAATCCTCCTGAGTGAGGTAACCCAGACTCAGAAAGACAAACATGGTATGTACTCACTTATAGGAGGATACTAGATGTAAAACAAAGATGACTAGACTGCTACTCACAACTCCAGGGAGGCTACCTAGAAAACAGGACCCTAAGAAAGACACAGGGATTGACAAAGAAATGGATGAGATCTACATTTACAACCTGGACGTGAGTGGAGGTAATGAAGGGCAAGGGTCAGGGGAAAGAGAGCTTAGGGGAGTGGGAGATCCCAGCTGGATCAAGAACAGAGAGGGAGAACAAGGAAAGAGACACCATGATAAATGAGTACCCCATGGGAATAGGAAGAAGCAAAGTGCTAGAGAGGTCCCCAGAAATCCACAAAGATACCTCCACAATAGACTACTGGCAATGTTCGAGAGAAAGCCCAAACTGACCTACTCAGGTGATAGGAAGACCAAACACCCTAACTGACATGCTAGAAATCTCATCCAATGACTGAGGGAAGCAGATGCAGAGATCCACAGCCAGGCCCCAGGTGGAGCTCCAGGAATCCAAACGGCGAGAAAGAGGAGGGATTGTATGAGCGAGAATTGTTGAGACACAATTGTTGAGACACAGGGACAAATAGCCAAACGAATGGAAACCCATGAACTATGAACCAATAGCTGAGGAGCCCCCAACTGGATCAGGCCCTCTGGTTAAGTGAGACAGTTTATTAGCTTAAACTGTTTGGGAGGCACCTAGGCAGTGAAACTGGGGCCTGTCCTTAGTGCATGAGCAGGCTGTTTGGAACCATGGGCTTATGCAGGGACACTTTGCTCAGCCTGGAAGGAGAGGACTGGACCTGCCTGGACTGAATCTACCAGGTTGAGCTGAATCCCCAGGGAAGTCTTTGCCCTGGAGTAGATGGGAATAGGGGGTGGGCTGGGGGGAAGACGGCGGGGGTGGGTGGATTGGGGGGGTGGAGGGGAGAGGACAGTGGAATCTGTGGCTGATATGTAAAATTAAATTAAATTATACAATAAAAAAATTAAAAAATGCCTTATGGAAACTCATCAGTTTGTAAGCTCATTAAAAACATTAAAAAGTTTAAATCAAGAAATAATACTGCTCCCAGAATTCATAGGTTATTAAATGAAAACTCCATTACTAGTGTTGGGATACCTCCCTAGGAGTTGTTGCCTAGAAAGGGCCTTAGGATTCAAATAATAAAAGCAATTGTCACTGTTTTCAGTGACCCCTAAAACTAATTGCTAAGACCTATTTCTGAACACATCCTCATACTGTTATCACAGTACATAAAGAAAGCAAGGTGGGAATGGGCTGAAATATGCCTTTCTGCTGAATAGCGCTCATAGTACCAGAAAGTGTTGTGCAGTCTAATGGAGACCATCATCAATAGTCTTACACAGCAGTAGACACTGTGATCTATACTTCAATCAGCCTTACAAGATATGCCCACTAGGACAATAAGTGAAATTGTGGTATCAGGGTAACCAATCATTTTCTGATTATGAAGAGTTCAAATGTGGTGCTTGGTTAAATATCCACCTCAGAGAGGGAACAGATCCTACTTTTGAAGCTATCACAGTTGTTCTGCTAAATGGACTCTATGTGCACATCAAATTATCTTCTAAACAGCTATGTTTATCCTTATGTATCTCTATTGTCAGCTTTGTAAAAGAAGATTCTTCTTGCAGTGAGCAGTAGTAGTTTTGAAGTCTCAAAAATGGCCAAAATGGTGAGAATAAATGCTTCTTCAGTGCTTATCCCAAATGAGATACTCTAGACTCCCATGTAGCTTTAAGAAACATGGAGGAAGATGGTATGGAAATGATGTAAAAGATTAAATATTCGGTAGAATGATGTAAAATATTGGCTTTTAGACATTATATGGCCATAGCACCCTTTAACTCATAGTAGCTGTGATTACTTCCCAAGACTGGGTCCTCAAATACTCTATCAAGGAATGAGAAAACACTCATGAGTAATCACCCTTTCCTAGGGCTTTATGAACAGTTAAGTGTAGTTATGGGCAGGGCTCATGAGAACTCCTCCTTCCTGCATCAATAGGCTGTTAGTGATTCCTGTTGGAGGGACAGGTATTTTTTTAATCTAGGACCTAATGATAAGGTACCCATGTTCCTATAAATGATTCCTTCCTGTGCTCCAGTAAGCAAAGCCAATGGACTTACTGTGTCACAAAGACACACCTGAAGAAAAGGGACATGGAAGTAGAAATCAGAGCTAGTTGGGAAGAGGGAAAGGATCAGCAAGAGTGGGAAAAGAACAAGAGAGGTTAGTGGGACACTAATTTGATCAAAATATCTGTACACATGGATGAAAATGTATAATGAAATCATTTATTACATATCAACAAAAGTTAAATTAAATACAAAATGTAAAGAATCCATGCCTATTAAAATATTTTTGAAACAAAGAAAGAAACAGGATTCACAATATTTGGAAAGAAGCATCTTAACAAAATGGTAGGCAATCAGGCTAATGTATGGGAAGCCAATGGGAAAAAAAGACTAAGAATCCACAAATGAATTATGTGGTAGAAAGAAAGCACATTTGCTATTTTTCTTTTGCTGTGATGAAACATCATGAACAAAGGCAACTTAAGTAAGCAAGAGAGAACTTAATTTGACTTATTATTCTAGAAGGATAAGAATAAACGATGGAGAAAGGAGGCAATGGCAACAAGTGGCAGACAGGACTACAGCAGCAGGAAGCTGAGAGTTCATCTCCTCAACTACAAGCAGGAAGCAGAGACAAGAAATTGGAAGTGACTTAAAAACTTAACCTTTTGGTGTGGATCAAAGAGAAGACACCTCCACTTCTAGTAGTAGTTCAAAATTGTACAGCCACTATGGAAATCCATCTGGAGGTTTCTCAGAAAACTTAGAATCAATCTACCTCAGGACCCCGCAATACCACTCTTGGACATTTACTCAAATGAGCCTCAATCTTTTCACAAGAATTATTGTTCAACTAAGTTTATAGCAGCGTTTTTCATACTAGCCAAAACATGGAAACAACTTATGGGTTCCTCAACTACACAATGGATAAAGTAAATGTGGTACATTTCACAATGGAATATTCCCCAGCTATTAAAATCAATGACATCAGGAAGTTTGAAGACAAATAGATGGAACTAGAAAAAAAAAGTCATCCTGACTGAGATAACCCAGGAAAATAAACATGGTATGTACTCACTCATAAGTGGATATAAAATGTACGTAAATGATAACCTTGCTACAATCCACAGCCTCAAAGAGGCTAGGTAACAACGAGGGTCCAAAGGGGAAAGAGATGCATGAATGTCCATGGTAAGGGAAAATATAAGAGATGTCTTGGGTTGATTGGGGACAAATGGGGATCGGAACATGACAGATTATGTTGGAGGTATGAATGGAGTGGGAGAGTAATGAAAGAGAATGGGGGGAATTTTGGGGTCAGTTCGAAACCTGGTAAAAGGGAAACTCCCATGAATCTACAAGGATGACTAAAGCTAAGATTATTAGCAATAGTGGATAGTTTCCTGAGCTGGTCATCTCCTGTAATCAGATTGGTAACTACCCACATTGTCATCAGACAGCCTTCATCCAGTGACTGAAGTGAAAAGACACAGAGACCCATAACCAAGCATTGGAACTAGCTCAGGGAATCCTGTTTAAGAGAGAGGGGAAGAATTGGAAAAGCCAGGTAGGTCAAAGTTATCACAATGGTACCCACAGAAACAATTTACATGAACACATAGGAGCTCACAGACCCTAGATTCACAGCTAGGGAGCCTGGAAGGAACCAACCTAGGTCTTCTATGAATATGTGACAATTTTGTAGCTTGATCTGCTTGTGGGACTCCTAGTAAAAGCAGGTCCCATCCCTATTGCTTTGACTGACTTTTAGGAACCTATTTTTCATAGTAGGTTGCTTTGCTGCACCTTAATACAAGGGGAAGAGCATAGCCCTATGTCAACTTGATATGTCATGCTATGTTGACACCCATCCTGAGGCTGCCTCTTTCTGAACAGAAACAGAGGAGGAGTGGACTGTGGGTGGGATGATTAAGGAGCTGAGGGAGGAAATGGAAGCAAAGGAGAGAAGGGAACTGGTCAGGGTATAAAATAGATAAAAATAATAATTAAAAAAGAAATTTAAACCTCTCAATGCCCACACTCAATGATGTAATTCTTACTGAAAGATTTACTTCATACATCTTCTGAAACAGTGCCATTAAGTGGGAAACAAGTGTTCAAATGTCAGGGTATGTAGAGCATCTCTTATTCAACCACCACAATTATAATACAAACCTTAGTACTGGAAAGACCAGATACTCCAAATGTTGCCAGGATGGTGTGTCATGGGGCAAGATGTGGCTATACCCTGTTATGCAGTGGTGTGTGAAAACAGGAAGACTTCACAATTAGGTTCAAAATGGTGATGAAACTTGGAGCCACAGATTGTTTGAATGTAGGGGGATAAGATGGAGCCATGTGAAGACCAAATAATGTATTAAAGGCTAGGGATGTAAGCAAGTTAGATAACATAGATGATATTATGGATGTGAGCCCCAGCATTAAATAAACAGAACATGGTAGTAGATGCTTGTAGTCCTAGAAATCAAGAGATGGATGCAGGAGGAACAGAGCATCAACATTGTCCCTGGCTATATAGAGAGTTCAAGAGCAGTCTGGGCTATATCTGATCTTGTCTTTAAAAATTTATCTGAGACTCCCCCAAGTCCTATATAATAGGATACTCACCATTTCCTTTGAGGAACCATTCAAAATAAGTTCTCAGTGACTCTGGATTCTTAACAAGGTTTGTCTTACACCAGAAAAAATAACCAGACACAAGAATATCTCTGGGATTTCTGATGATGTAGATCACCTTAAATGGAAAAGCATGCACATGAAGGTCAATATAGTCATTCCATACCTTTTAACTGGCACAATTTACATGAAATGTCAATCAAATCTCCATGAAGTTTCTAAAAGCATTTATTATTTTTATTTGGACAAAATATTTATGTAAGTGCAAATGTATAATCAGAATATCCTCTTGTATATTTTTATTCATTTATACACATGTAACAGCAAAATAACTCAGGTTAATAATACTGTAAAAAACAAAATGACAGCAATAACAAAAATCTAAGACTGATTCTATAGTTGTAAATATCAATACCTTATAATGTGAAAGACCACCCATCCACTGTGAAGAACAACTTATATACACAGAGTGATGAGTACAGTACTGAATCTATTTGCAATATGAGAAGTTAATTGCCTTCCATAACTGTAATTACCAAATATAACTCTCAAGAGAAGCATGGTGCAGAGTTCAAAACCAGTGTATCATTGTACCATGAAAACAAAGACCTGCAGGCAACACAGAAATGTTATGGTGGGAGACATAGACTTCCTCTGGGAAAAGCATAACAATTGGTTATCCAGTACCAAATCTCAGCCCTGAAAACATACATACATACAAGTAACATTGTATAGACTGAGCAGGTTATATTTAAATTTTGAGATATATGTAGATACATATACAGATGTAACAACAATTAATGAAAAAAGAGACCATAAATTTGAAAGAAAGAAAGGAGGAAAGCTTGGAGGGAGGAAGAAGGGGGAATGATGTATGTCATTATATTATAATCTCAAAAAATAAATAATTTAAAAATAAATAATAAGTTTAATAAATGGAAATCCATATTTTTTACCAATTCTCTTTGTAACATTATTCTAGAATTCAACTCTTTAGGTTTCAATTTCTCTAGCCAAATCCACATAATACACATGTGTATAAGTGAATGGTCACACCTTCGTTGTGATATTTTCAAGAGAGATAATAATTCTATATTTGTCTTTTTAGTTTAAGCATAAAATATTTTGAAGTTCCATGGTGCAGAAACTTCCAGAAAACGTTTTACTAACTAGAAACTATAAGCGATCAGAACCTGTATATCTCTGATCGCTTCTGGAGATCCTCTATCAGTGATGTGGATGAATCCTGTGGCTACTGATCTCAGTGGACAGATAGACACAGCAAGATGCAGTGGGTACAGATGAGCCATGACTACCGAACAATCTCTATGATTAGAGCACTGATGCCTGGTCAGGCTGTTTCCACTATAAGCAGCTGTGTCTTGAGTGATTCACTCACAGGGTATGAACTATGTATAGAATCATTATTAACTAATTGGCTTTGATGACAGAAAACATTATTATCCACTGTACATTAGAGTTTGACCTGTATATAGTTTCTGAATGCTCTAGTTGATATGTTATTTCTTTCATATATTTATTTACCCAGGAGCACTGTGTGGTGGTTGATATCCTTGTACTCTGATGTAGTCTGAGGAGGGGACACAATAGCATCACCTGTGTATGTGAATACTAGCTTCCCTCCCCAACTTACACAATCAGAGTGCATTTCAGCAAGATCTCCAGGGCCTGTCATGGTAGAATAAGCTCAAAGAGAATTTTGTAAAAGATTTGTCAACCACTGGACACTGACCTTGGCCTTGGAACTGAAGAAAGACTTGGGGAAAAGTTGGATGGGAAGGTGGGAGCTGATGAGGCGTGGTCCTTCCTTATTCATTAATGTTTGACATCCATATTCTGTCTCTAACCAGGGTGAACGTTCCCAGGTAGGCACAGATTGGACCCACTTGGGATTCCCCTTGGTCTGAATCAAGCAGACCATCTGAATCAGCCAGTTAGTTCCTGAAGAAGAAGGAAAAGTTGTGGTGGTATTGTGTTCCCCAAAATATTGTGTATCTTAATAAACTTATCTGGGGTCAGAGACAGAACAGCCACAATATTAATCTGAGGTTAGGCAGTGGTAGCACACGCCTTTAATCCTAGCATTCCAGAGACAGAAATCCATGTGTTCAAGGATACACCCAAGCATGGTGACAATGCCTTTAATCCCAGAAAGCACACCTTTAATCCCAGGGAGTGGTGGTAGAAAGCAGAAAGGTATATAAGGCGTGAGGACCAGAAACTAGAGGCATTTGCCCAGGAGAGGCATTTGCCCCGGAGAGGCATTTGCCCCGGAAAGGCATTTAGCCTGGAGAAGCATTTTGGCCTGGTTAAGCGTTCAGGCTTTCGAGCAGCAGTTCAGCTGAGAGTCATTCGGATATGAGGACATAGAGGCTTCCAGTCTGAGGAAGCAGGACCAGCTGAGGATCCGGCGAGGTGAGATAGCTGTGGCTTATTCTGTCTCTCTGACCTTCCAGTGTTCACCCCAATAACTGGCCTCAGGTTTGATTTTATTAATAAGACTTTTAAGATTCATGCTACAAAAAGTGGTGGTCACTATTTCAACAGTTCTTGCAGAAAAGCCTCAAGTAGAATATACAACCATACAATTTGCAGTGCAACTGTTTCCAAGCACACAGACCTGTGGTGTTCACAATGTCTATACGGTGTGAACTATATTCATCTGGTATGTTCCCTATGCTTGACTTGTAAAAGCTAAGACTATACTCAATAAACTTTACCTGATTCCTGAACATCACCTCCAGTCCTGGGCCATCATCATTCTACAGTCTGATGCAGTGAATTTGGCTATCCTAGACATTTCACTGGGATGCAGTCATGGAATCTGTCCTTGAGCCTGGCTCCTGTCATTTAATACAATGCTGTTGAGATGTATCCATGCTGCAGTGTGTGTATGAGTACTGCTTCTCTTTAAGGTGAATAAATCCCCTTGTGTCTATGAGCATACACAGTTGTATTTGTGTTTTCATGCTTGTTGGTCAATGGATATTTCTCTGGCTTTTGTCTCTGGACTACAACCTGAATCTTTTTCATGCATTCCACTGCCCTTGGCTTTTCCATGTTATTGCACTTTCAATTTCAGCAATGTAATATTTACCCAATGTTCTTTGCTTTTGCCATCCAGCAAACAACCCTCCCCCAAAACCCATGATGCCACTTTTTGTTTCCATGAGTTTTGAGACTCTTTCCTCTACTAGGACAAGGTTCATGGTAATTCTTCTATCTGACATTGTGCTCTCGCTACATATTCTTGCATCCGTGTCTTTATATCATGATATTGTTTCTTCTGTTTATTTTCATCATTCTCCCTTTTCTACCCTCTCTTCCACACAGAGACAGAACAATGCCAGAGCCTGCTGTATAATCCACTGACATTGCTCTCATCGCTTAACTGATCTTCTGCCCACACATATCAGGCTAGAGATCTTTCTCTGAGTGAAAATGCACTCACACACAGCTCTCCATGCTCACAAACATTTTAAGTGTCAGATATAAAGAGCACTCTACTCATTGCCCAAATCAATGAGAATCAAAAACCTAACCTTCATATACTTCAGAATCATTCTCACTCACAGTTCTTACCTGATTTGGGGTAAGTCAGTATGACTGTGTCTTCATCTCTGATCACAAACTTATTATGAACTTCTTGAAATAT
Organism: Peromyscus attwateri; assembly: GCA_902168425.1. Lineage (NCBI taxonomy): Eukaryota > Metazoa > Chordata > Mammalia > Rodentia > Cricetidae > Peromyscus > Peromyscus attwateri. Next base: position 71,304 of record CABHPP010144088.1, read on the forward strand.
TTCTTTTTCATACCCTACAGCAGGGAAAGGTATTCCTTCAAACCAAAGGTAGTCTGACATGGCAAACAGCTCTGTGTTGTTACTGTTAGGATTCCTGCTTTAGCCACCTGTTCAGCTTGTAGCAAAACTTGAGAGGTAATATTTATAGTGCAGTCAAAAGAAATCATTATCACTCCACAGTTCATGGTAAAACTAGCTACTGATAAGAAGAAATGCATATTGTAACAAACAGTCAAAGGTTGTTGTGTTAAGCAATTGTGAACCCAATCAGAGATCATTCTGCGGCATTTGTAAGCCTCAGTTCATGACCCCAAACGGGAAGCTCAATAACAAGTACTAGGAGATTGAATTGGGAGTTCATTTAAAATTCTTTCTAATACAGTTCAGCTTTCAAAATGGTTTCAAATGTGCAGAAAAGTTAGAGATCATACAAAATGATGCCACATGCAATTCTTTTTAAAAAGTAGTGGTTGTTTTTGAGAAACTCATAGTTACTTAACTTTACTTTATGACTCCCACCCTTTCTCTCCCACTCCAATGGCTCCCTATTTCCCATATTTATGATCTTTAATTTTCAGTTGATGTACATGTATATGATCACATGTACATTCAACCTACTGAATCCTTTTAGTTATGTTTATATGTGAATGAATCCTGAGTTAAGCACTTGTGATTGGGCAACCCATATGGGTTTTCTCACCCTAAGGCACAAGATTCTCCCTCTTTCAGCAGCCACTGGACTGCTGTATTCCTCCATCTTGGGGTAAGACCATGTATAAGTTCCTCTGTCCTTATGTGTGTACCAACTGGTGCAATTATGCTGGTTCATTTGGATAAATGTACTATTGAGAGTTCATAGGAACATTTCCCTGTCATGGTCAGTGGATATATCCTATTAATAGGGACCCTCAGACTCTGGGGGCTTTCTGTCCCTTTTCTGTGTTTTTTCCAAGCCTTAGCTTGAATGGATTCATTTCAGAGATATCAGTTGGGGTAGGCACCTTACAGTCAATTATGTATTTTGACCAGTTGTTGATCTTTGTGATAATCTCCATATATTGTAAAAAGATGCTTCCTTGGTGAGGGGTGAGAAGTATATTCATCTATGTGTAAAAGATAGGTATTAAGAAAACAACTAGAAAGTGCTGTGGGATGTACTGTATGGCAAATGTGTTGCTCTGATTGGTCAATAAATAAAACACTGATTGGCCAGTGGCTAGGCAGAAAGTATAGGCGAGACTAACAGAGAGGAGAAAAGAACAGGAAGGTGGAAGGAGACACAACCAGCCGCCACCAGGACAAGCAGCATGTAAAGATGCCGGTAAGCCACGAGCCACGTGGCAAGGTATAGGTTTATGGAAATGGATTAATTTAAGCTATAAGAACAGTTAGTAAGAAGCCTGCCATGGTCATACAGTTTGTAAGCAATATAAGTCTCTGTGTGTTTACTTGGTTGGGTCTGAGCGGCTGTGGGACTGGCAGGTGAGAGAGATTTGTCCTGATTGTGGGCCAGGCAGGAAAACTCTAGCTACAAGAAAGTATACTGGATTCTGAAACTGACAGCAGCAGGTTCACCTCTTGGTTCTATGCACTTTCCAGGCCCAATTAATTGTCTGTGTTTACAGTACAAGATATGGCTTCCCTCTTAATGAGTGGGCCTTAAGTCCAATTAGACAGCCCTGGAAAACTCCAGATAAAAATTCCACTATTGCACCATCATGGATTCCTTACCAGTTAATTTATTTTTTGTTGTTCACTGATATCACTCCTGGATAAGCCCAGTTATTGTTCTTCTGCCTTGGCAGGTTTTTACTTTATGAAAACTACTCCTCAGGGAAGAAATTCCAGGTCAGTTTCAGTTCATTTCCTCCAATCTCTGTGTCTGGAGTGTATTGTAACAAAATTGTGTCTTCAAGTTCTGTATAAGCCAATCAAGGGCCATTATACTTGGTATTGTTTTGGAGGTTGCTTGAAGTACCCTTACCAACAATATGAGAGGAGGTTTCTCATGGATGGTACTGGGGTTTGTCCATATAGTCCATGGGCACTTGGGGGAAGTGTTATCATTATAAATTGCACAGCATCTTTAAAATACATGTTAATGCATGCATGTTATATATGACTTTAGATAAATATGAGATAATAAGCTTCCCCATGTCTCTCCAAACATCCTTAGTAGAATTTATCTCACCTTCCTCTCTGTCACTCTGGATTTGGTTCTGTGACCACTTATTAGTTAAAGGCGCCCTCCATTTATTATATTTCTCCCTTTGTAGCACCTGAATGCTATTCCAGTATGTAAAGTTACTTCCCAATCGGTCCTGTTTTCCTATCTTAGTTTTGGAGTTTCTCCAGGTTATAAATGTTATAAACATCTACATATAAAGGTTATAAACATCTACAAATTCAAAGACAGAAAGCACAAAGAAGAGGGAACATTTAACATTAGTATTTCTGTGGCTGGGTTACCTCACTCAATATAATACTTTTTAGTTTCACACATTTACCTGAAAATTTTCATGAGTTCATTTTTCTCCATAGCTAAGTAGAATTCTATTGTATGTATGATGATATTTTATTTGTACTGAAATGTGATTTTATTTGTATGTTAATAAATAAAGTTTCCTGGGGATCAGAACTAATAGAAAGCCATAGCAGAAGCTGGGCAGTGGTGGTGCACACCTTTAATCCCAGCACTTGGGAGGAAGAGCTAGGCGGATCTCTGTGTGTTCAAGAATACAGCCAGCATGGAGACACATGCCTTTAATCTCAATACCAACCATAGAAGACCTGGAGGTCTGTACAGAAAGTCAGTGATGAGGAGGTCATGTGGTTGGGTTTACAACCAATGAGACGGCAGAATAGAAAGTCAATAAAAAGGACAAACACACAGGAAGTAGGTTTCTTGCAGAGGAGGACAGCAGTGGCAGTAAAGGGTAAGGTCTTTAGCTCTTAGCTATTGCTCTGACCTCTTGGGCTTTCATCTCTGCATTGGCTCTGTTTTTCTTATTTAACAAGATGGTTACATCTACATGTATGTGTGTACCACATTTTCATTAGTCATTCTTTTGTTGAAGGAGATTTAAGTGGTTTGTATTTCTTAGCTATTTTGAATAGAGAAGTAATGAACATGGCTAAGGAAGAATTTGTGGATTATGATATCAAATCATTTGGTTACATGCCAAGGAGTAGTGCATCAGAGCCATGTGAAAAATTTTCCACATTGATTTCCAGAATGGTTCCACTGATTTCCAGAGTTTGCAATCACACTAAGAATCAATGAGGGTTCCCCTTCCCCCACACCTTCATAAGCACTTATTCTTGCCAGCAATTGTTTTTGGTTGTTTTCTTCATAATAGCCATTCTCACTGGAGTAAAATGAAATCTCAAAGTAGTTTTAATTTTCATTTTCTTAATTTTAAAGATGTTGACCAATTTAAAAGATATTTCTTAGACATTTTAATTTCTTCTCTTGAGAAATATTGGGTCAGAGATAAAGCCCAGTTTTCAATATAGCCTAGTCTTTAAACACATCATCTCTTTCTCCTGACCCTTTTGTACTTTGTCAGGGCCTACAGACAGTCATCTGTTCAGCTGTGTAGAGGTATGCAGATTGTAGAGCCAATGAAAGACCAAAAAGAGTCTAGAGGTCTTCCAATCAATGCCAGACAGCCCCAAATTTATTTCACAGCCAGTTTATATATAGTCTTGAAGGACAGAAGTAGAACAATGCATAGCACAGGCATTCAACCACTATCTGCCCTGTCCTTGAGTCAAGAAGCAAGCAGCTTCATTTTCTATCTCAATGTACCTCCAGCTGCTATCAGCAGCCTGCATCTAGCTCAATAGTGGGTTCCCTTCCATGGGCTAATCAGGACTTTCTCACAGTTGTTCAAGAGGATTCTGTGGACTAATAAGGACTTTCTCACAGCCCTTCAAGGAGACTCTGTGGGCTAATCACGACTTTCTCATAGCCTTGGAGCAAAGAAGCTTGAACTCTATTGACTTAGAATAGATTTCAGTATCGAACTGGGAAACTGAGTCACTTTTAGGCTCCCATAATTCCTCCCTTTTTATTTATTTTAAGAATCCTCTGAGTCTCTCAAATGACTGTGCTTATCTTAGATGTTTTCTTACCACACTCCAATCTCACCCATCAAGGAAGCATGAATTCCATCATTCATGTCCTGTCTTAGGTTGAAAGGAGTCAAAGAAAACTTACCCATCTTTGGTCACCAGCCTCTGGTTCGAGCCTGATGAATGTGGGAATTTTACTCCATGGAATTCCAAGCACAATCTCTGTAACAAGTTCAAAATCAGCTTGAAAATCATAGGCAAACAGATTATGCCTACTAAGACAAATGCTCCAATATACAACACTATTTAAGAGTGAAGTAAATGATGTCCATGAAAGAATAGCCTTCTTGAATTGTTCTAGATCATCTTCAGCTCTTTTCACTGTATAAAAATCCAATTTAGCCTTTTTCATATCTATAATCTCTTGATGTAATTTAACCAAATCTAAGGATTCATTAGAATCATGCCAAATTCCTTTAAGATGTGCCTTAACTCTTTCCCATCCAATATCACTTTCGTTATACACAGTAGATGTTAACACATATCCATTTATAAATAGCATGAAATTTCAAATATACTCTAGTTTTCCGGCTTTGGAGCTCAACTCCCAGAAATTGTACCACGTCATACAAAGCATTCAATTTATGTTCCATTTTTTACTATATCTTCTAATGTCATAGAAACATTCATAGACAACTGATTAATAAACCTTGCTGTCTGAATGGATGGAGATAACGTCACTGAAACAACAGTAGTAGTAGCAAGCATAGTAATAAGACCTACAATTCCCTTTATAACAAATCTAGCAACACGCTTCTGTCTGTTTAAAGCTTTCTTGATTTCTTCCACTTGTAACCCTTTATCATCAAATCATGGATCACTCATATATACTGGGAATATTACAAAAGAAGTTTGTTTTAGCACTATTACATGAGTATGATTATCCATTTTAGAAATAACATTAGTCAAAGTACAATTAATACATGATACAATAAACATAGAAGTGTTCATAGAAATATTTTCTTTACCAACTGAAAGAATGTAGGGAATGTTAACACAAGCTAAAACATTTCCTTTCAAAGGACAAACAGTTTTCAAGTACCTGGAATTTCCTACCACTGTTCCCATGGCAGCAGCAAGTTTCCAAACATAAGTTTGTGGAGATCTAGTAGTGGAATACCAAATTCCAGCTGACTGTCCTTGGTCCCAAAATTCTGCTGTAGATACAGGACAAGAGTCACTGTAATCATAGACCAATCATGAATGTATTGCTGTGTCCCCATGATGCTTAAAGGAACAATTCCAGTACATTGTCTCCATAACATAGTTCAGCAGTTTCTCTTGTTAAATCAGATCATTTTCTAAAGCTTTTACTATTTTGATGATGTAAAGCATGTGATTGCTGAGCAAGCTCAACTGGAGATAAAGTGATCAACTGAGTAAATTTTTCAGCTAAAGATTACCTTCAGCCAATGGACCAGAAAGATTTGAATATGTTCTAATATGTGCCCCAAAATTTGTCAGTTTTCTTAAATTAATTGCATCCTGAATTTGTTGAAATAGCATTCTTATTTGATCATTAATAGTTTTAATATAAAAACAGTTTCTATAACTTGAAGAGCTCTAAAAATATATTGACTATCTGTACATAAATTAAATGAATTATTTTTCAGAACTTGAAAAACTAACAGCTCAACTCAACAACTTGAGCTGAATTAGGAGTAGTCTAAACTACATATCCTTTACCATAATCACATAAGCTGCTTTCCCATTAGAAGAATCATCAGTAAAAACCAAAGCAGCATCTTTTACTGGAGTTTCATTACCACTTAGGAAAATAAAAGAATGCATCTGAGCAAACTCTAATAATTGATCAGCAGGATAATGATTATCAAATTGACCCCAAAACTTAGCAAAAGCAATTGCTCAAGAGTCATTATTTTGAAATAGTTGATTTGTTATTTAGTAGATGGAACATTTATTACATTTGGTTCCTTTCTAAAATATCTTCTAGAATCAAGCCTTTTCCATTTTCCAGGGGCTCATGCTTCTTGTGGTCATCATCTGGCAAAACTCTTAAGATCCATAACCCTAAACTGTTTCCCAAGATCCCTTCATGTCTTCAAGACCATTATTATCTGGGAGACTCTTAAATTACAAAGTTTACCTGCCAGAGCAAGGTACATTCTTGTGTATAAAAGCATTGAGGTACAACTTTAATAGTTTATTAAATAAACATTGTTTTCTAAATCCTATCTTCTATACTCCTTATTTTTATGACATGATTTACCATATAGAAATCTATCTCAATCCAAAATATTTGAGGCTTGTTGCCTCCTTAGTCTAAAATGAGATATGATGAATGGAGAGCTCATTAGATCTAAGAGAGGTATTCTTAAATCTTATTTAAAAATTGTTGCAGCCACATGGCTGGCTACTTCATGGTGAGGTCAGCAACCAAGATGCAGGAAGACCTTGTGGTTGCTGTTTAAAATTAAACAATGGTTAAATGTACACATACACAGAGTTGGATCCAACTTTCATTCATGCCCACACAGAGGTATAAAGTTAAATCTAAGTCACATACATGCATTTATTTCCATTTTTTAACAAACATTTTGCAATCTAAGTATCATCAGCTGTTTCTAAAATGATGAAAACCAGAATTAACATAATATGGTTAAATCCTTAGCATATCTTACAGTTTCCTTTCAAATTCAGCAGAGTTTACATCCCCTTTGGTCCTCTACTATTTACCATTTACCTTCAGGCAGGTCCTCCCTATGTTTGCTCTTCTGGATCATCCTGACATAGAAAAATCCACCTTTCCCCTCTCCTTTCATTACTCCAGTATTTTTTTTGTTTACCTTCTCTTGCTTTTCAGACAACATGCAAATTTCCATCAAAGTCCATTTTTGTGGTTTCTACCCAGCAGTTTAGAACATTGCATAGGTATAACATCTCAAATAGGAATACAGACATATAGATATGTATGCATATAAAATAAGAAAAAAGTATACTCTTTATTTTTATGACATGATTACCATATAGAAATCCATCTCAATCCAAAATATTTGAGGCTTATTGCCTTCTTAGTCTAAAAGGACCTGTATCAATATGAAACATTTGAGATTAGCAGCAGTTTTTATCTTAATCAATAATAATTTATAATCAATTCTCTTAAATGATAAGCATTTGTAATCCATTGAACTCAAATGACCAAAATCCATGTACCTTTTTTCCCTGTGGAGGCAAAAGCATATTTTCCCGAAACATAATATATTTTTTACTTTAATTATATAGTCAAAGCTTTTGAAAGTATGCAGGCTTGTAACTCAACATTTTTCTCAAGCAGTATTAGGACAGAAAAGGGTTAAAGTGGGTTAAAATTGGAAGTTGCTGGCTAGCAGAAGAGACTTTGATGTTATCACAGTGAAGAACTTGGCTTAGGAAGGAAAGTAGGCACAGAGTGTGCTTTTGACTGTTCCTGAAAAAAAAAATTGTTGACTCCTCTGACTAAAATTAACAATTAACTCCAGATTCTCTTTTCAGCATTTGTTCATCTTGCCAATTTTAGAGAGTAAACTCTCTACCACTTCACCTGATAGGAAGAGAGCTATGGAGGGAGGTAGCCCTTGCCATGCCCCTCTCTCCTTCTCTTCCAGAAAAATGAGGAAGGTTAGTAGAGAGAAACAAATAACACTTTAACAGACAACAAAATACCGGTACTTCAGCACTGAGACAATGGCTTTAATCATGGTTAGTGAGTCCTGTCTAACAGATGGTTTCTCTTGCAATACACAAGCCACACCTGGCAGGAGTTACCTGCTTATCTCTGTTCAGTCAGGGGGACCCAGTCCCCTTAAACATGTGGAACCAAACAGTAACATAGTAACAGTCAGAACACAGGCCAAGACAGAGAGAGCTGACATTTACATTTACCAGCTGCAATGAACAGATCTGAAAGTGAGACATTGGGTGAATGGTTTGAGATCATGAGCTGCTGAATCTCTCCAGAGAAATCATTCATAGTCAGGAATGTGGGGGTGGAGCAAAATCTTGAGGTGTGAGAGAATCTTCATTATAATACTTAGCAGCCTCTTCCTCTATTTCTGCCTCATGGCCAAAATCTAACTGGTCATTATCATCAAATAATTTTGTAAAATTATCCACATTAAGTGGTCCCTCTGCCAGAGCAGAATATTTAATTTCAGTTTTACTTTGTTCAGGAAACACTTTGTGCCTTTCAGGATGGAGGTCTAACCTATTCCAAATGAGTGTCCAGAAACTGATCATATCTGGTGGAAGTTTTTTGGACCATGTTTATCATAATACTGCTGTACCTTAACTCCAATATGTTCTACAAATTCTAAAAATTTACACAGTTGTTTACATCCTACTTTAGTACCTCTAGCCTTTAAGATATCTTTAAGTAAATGTACAAACAGCTCTTTACTATTTCCTTGGGCTATACCTATTTTTCACATTCGTTCAAAATATATATTTTTTTTACCTCATCGGCTTTTTTATTTACACTTATCAGTTTTACTCTTGAGTCACACTTACCATAGCTTCTACTTTTTTTTTGAGTGCACTCCTTTTTTTTCTTCTGTGGTGTCTGTCATGGAATCCTCTGTACCTGCCCCCTCACTGGGTGACACTTGTCAGAGCCTGCCCACAGTTAGCTGGGTAGCTGGGTAGAGGCATGTGGATTGTAGAGACAATGAAGAAGACAGATAAAAGTTTAGAGGTCTGCCAGTCAATGCTGGACAGCCTCGGTTTATTTCACAGCTAGTTTATATACAGTCTTGAAGGACAGAAGTAGAACAATGCACAGCACAGGCATTCAACCACTATCTGTCCCATCCTTGAGTCAAGGAGCAAGCAGTTTCATTTTCTATCTCAATGTACCTCTCACTGGCTTCAGCAGCCTGTGTCTAGCTAGATAGTATTTCCTTCCCATAGGCTAATCAGGACTTTCTCACAGCCCTTCAAGGAGACTCTGTGAGCTTATCAGGACTTTCACACAGCCCTGGAGCCAGCAAGCTTGAACTCTATTGACTCAGAATAGTCTTCAGAAGCAAACTGGAAAAGTGAGTCAGTTGTGGGCTCCCAGAGTACTTTTAAAATTTAATTTCATATATTTTATTTAATTTTTTCATCTAATATATATGATAATAATTTTTTCCATACCTTGACACCTTACAGGTCCTACCATCCTTCCTACCCACTGAACACACTCCCCTTTTTCTAAAAAGAAAAGCACAAATAAAAATACAAACAGCCGGGCGTTGGTGGCACACGCCTTTAATCCCAGCACTCGGGAGGCAGAGGCAGGCGGATCTCTGTGAGTTCGAGGCCAGCCTGGGCTACCAAGTGAGCTCCAGGAAAGGCGCAAAGCTACACAGAGAAACCCTGTCTCGAAAAACCAAAAAAAAAATAAATAAAAAAAATAAAAATACAAACAAAAACTCAAACCAAACCAAAATTAAATAAAAGCCTCCTATCCCTCAATAAATAAACCTGGAGTTTGTTTTGTGTTTGCCAACTACACCTGGGTATGAGAGCTATACTAGAATATGGTTGATATCTCCAGTAACACTTCATTAGAGAAAACTGACTTTGCTTTCCCTAGAATGTATCAATCACATATGGCTTCTTGGTTAGGAGTGAGATCTTGTGTCCATCTGCCTTCCTCTGTGCTGGAGTTTTGTCTGGTTTGAACCTGTGGAAGTCTCGTGTATACTACTGGTCTGTATGAATTCATACATGGACAAACCCTCTTGAGTCTGGAATTATCTGTTTCCTTGAAGTAATCTAACAATTCTGGCTCCTAAAATCAATCTATCTTCTGTTCTTCATAGATTTCAGAGTCATGGATAGATGACTTTTATGAAAACATCCTGTTTTGGAATGAGTTCTCCAAGTTTCTCACTGTCTACACATTGTCCATCTATGAGTCTCTGTGTTAATCACCATCTACTGCAAAAAAAAATAGTTTTTCTGATGACAGTTGAGCAATGCACTGATCTTTTGCCATAGCAATATGTCATCAGGATTCATTTTGTTGTTATATTCATTTAGCAGAATCAATTTGAAACTGATTCTACATAAGTCATCGACTTATGGCAAAATCTGTTACTATTATTCTTCTCCTCATCAGTGTCAGTTATGGGTACCATCTGATGGAGTTGGATTTAATTCCAGATAAAAAGTTGTTGATTGCCGGGCAGTGATGGCACATGCCTTTAACCCCAGCACTTGGGAGGCAGAGCCAGGCGGATCTCTGTGAGTTCCAGGCCAGCCTTGGCTACCAAGTGAGTTCCAGGAAAGGCACAAAGTTACACAGAGAAACCCTGTCTTGAAATACCAAAAAAAAGTTGTTTATCACTCCCATAACATTTGTGCCATTATTGTACCACTATGTCTTAAAGGTAGGTCACAGGATTTGTAAATTTGTGAGACTGATGATTGTTCTTCTTCCCTTGCAGTCTACACAGTACCTTCCAGCACTATTAATGATACCCAGTAGAGATGAAGTTTCCTGTTGGATACCAGCTCTCCTTCTCCATGTTCAATGATATAAGTTAAGTTCTGCCTTCAGGAATAAGGCCTTACCTTCAGGTTGTAGATGGTAACCAATAACATTGACAATAGCCTATAATGTTTGGGGGTCTATGGGATCCCTTTGACCAACTACTCACAAGATGTAACCAATTCCTGGTACTTGACATTTTACTTGGTAGCATATGATTTATAGTTAGAGCATTATCTCCCCTATATGTCATAATGAAATTTCAATTATTTTATTTACTCTATGAAGCTTCTAAAGCAATAGGTTTCCATGTGGCCTTTTGAAACGACTTTAGTATTAATTATAAGATACTATATATATATATTATATATATATAATCAGTAGAGATGAAGTTTCCTGTTGGATTATATATATATATATATATATATAATATATATAAAATATATATATATATATGATAAAAATTTGATCTGGCTTATGTAGTGATATTATGTTCCCTAATATATTGTGCACCCTAATAAACTTATCTGCGGTCAGAGAACAGAACAGCCACTAGATATAGAATCCAGAATATGGTGGCACACACACCTTTAATCCTAGCATTCCAAAGGCACATATCCATTTGGATCTCTGTGAGTTCAAAGCCACACTGGAAACAGCCAGGCATGGTGACACATGCCTTTAATCCCAGGAGGTCATGGCAGGAAGCAGAAATGTATATAAGGCATGAGGACTAAGAACTAGGCCTGGTTATGCTATTAAGCTTTTAGCAGCAGTTTAGCTGAGGTTCATTCTGGATGAGGACTCAGAGGCTTCAAGTTTGAGGAAACAGGATTGTCTGAGAAGTTGGGGAGGTGAGGTTAGCTGTGACTGGTTCTGTCACTCTGATCTTTCAGTGTTCACCCCAATACCTGGCTCCAGGCTTGTTTTTATTAATAAGACCTTTTAAGACTCATGCTACAGGCCTATTATTTTGATACTGCACAAGATTCCATTTTAGGGAAATAATGTCAACTAACACTACAGAATAAATCCAATAATGATAGAATGTCATTTTTTGTAGCAGGCTTTCTTTTGGGCCACCAACCAGCTCCCAAATCATGACACAGAGACTCATTATTAGTTATGAATGCTTGGCCTTATCTATGCTCATCCCACTAGCTCTTATAACTTAAATTAACCTGTTTCTCTTCTTCTAGAGTTTGCCTCAGGGCTTTTTACCCTTCTTTCATTCTGTATAGCCTACTTTCTCTGCGTACTCCATGTATGTCTGTCTGGCACTCAGCACCTGCCTCTCTTTCTCCATCATTCTCTCCACTCTTTTATTTCTAGACTCCTCCTTCTATTTATTCTCTCTTCCCAACAGCCTCACTTACACCTCTACTGTCTAGTTACTGGCTGTTCAGCTTTTTGGTGGACCAAAGAGGTGCCTTAGGGAGGCAAAGTAAGACAAATGCAACTCATCTGTACATATTTAAACAAATGTATCATAAAAATGTAACACACATTTACATAGATAAAGTAATATTCTGCGACAGAAAAAATGTAACACATTTTCACATAGTTAAAGTAATATTCCTCAACATATTTTGAATTCATATGATATACCAAATTGTGGTCATTTGAAAGAAAACGGCCCCCCAAAAGAAGTGATAATATTAGCAAGTGTGGCTTTGTTTGAGTATGTGTGGCCTTGTTGGAGGAAGTGTTTCACTGTGGGGTGGGCTCTGAGGTCTCGTATATGCTTAAGCCACTCACAGTGACTCAGAACTTTTCGTATTCCCATGGATCAAGGACTCTTAGCTTCAGCACCATGACTACCTGGACCTTGCCTTGTCTCCCATGATGACAATAATTTACTCAACCTCTGAAATGTAAGTGAGCTACCCCATTAAATGTTTTCCTTTATAGAAGTTGCTGTAGTCATGGTTTCTCTTCAAAGCAATAGACACACTAAGACACAACTCTTGTTTGTGATGGGAAATAAGAGATTATACCTGTGAGATGTCAGGATTCCATGGACAGATTTCCATTTTGTGGAAAACCTTATTTCTTCTTAATAAGTAGACCTTAAAATAGGAGCGGCACAGTATGGCTCAGTGGTTAAGAGAACTTCTTGCTCTTACAGAGGACCCAGGTCCTATTCTTGTCACCCATATATCACTGTCAACATCTGTAACTGCAGTGCCAAGGAATCCAGTGATCTCTCCTGGCCACAACAGGCACAAGGGATTCATGAGGTGCACAGATATTCATGCAAGTAAAACACTCAAACATTACAGTAAAATAAATTTAAAACATATTTTAAAAGAAATGCAATTAAAATTGTGACACAATTGCACTGTATATTTCTGTTGCTGGGTCCTAATGGTTCCCTCAGGGGAGGTGGTATGAAGGTGCAGCATCAGTGACACAGACACCGGGAATCAGATGACAGGTAAACAGCAGACTCATTTATTTATTTATTTATTTTTGAATTTATTTTATTTTATTTTACAATATAATTCAACTTTACATATCAGCCATAGATTCCCCCGTTCTCCCTCCTCCCGCCCCCCCCCGGCCCACCCCCCATTTCCATCTCCTCCAGGGCAAAGACTCCCCCGAGGATTGAGATCAACCTGGTGGACTCAGCCCAGGCAGGTCTAGTCCCCTCCTCCCAGGCTGAGCCAAGGGTCTCTATTAAGCCCCAGGTTTCAAACAGCCAATTCATGCACTGAGCACAGGACCCGGTCCAACTGCCTGGATGCCTCCTAAATTTATTTAATAAAGGAGAAGACTCCCATTATATACATACCCTCCTCCTAGCACATAAGTGGCTATGTCCTAATCTGGTGACATTGCATTGGATGCGGAGAACAACGGGATGCCGAGATGAAGCCACCCACAAGCCAAGAAAAATGGACAAGCTGAATTTCAAAACATCAACAATTTCCAGAATTTAAAATACTATCATGACAGGACACTAGCGGAATTCAGGTGTTTCTGGTACATGGACTTCTCTCACAAAATGTGAGGTTGAACTGTAGGCCTTGTGTACATCTTACTTCACCAATGAGTCTGTCAGATACGCTAAGTGTATAGACTGAAGATAATGGCCCAACATTGTGGAGAAACCTCCAGTGACTGTCCAGGCAGCCGGCTGTTTCTGTCAATTTACATATATTTGGAAGCTGCTTGCATGCACTTCCTGATTTTTAGGTAATATTATTTCCTTCTTGGGTCTCTGAGGGAGTTGAAGATAGATAGTTACAGTTTTCCTTGTTAAGAATTTCAGAAAAGAAACTCCCTAAAGAAGTGTGAGTGTATAAATTTGAAAGACTTTATAAGATAGCTCTGTTAGTAATATAATTTAGGATAGAAAGCAAATCAGGTACGTATTAGATCTATCAAAATAGGATAGATAATGGAATATTTTCTCTGAGTTTGTCTAATGCAAATGGACTAGACATTGTTTAGGTATTTATTGCTTGTATACATTGTATATAGTTATTGGACTTATTGTCTATAGTTCTTCTTATATTAGTTATAGCATTTTCCTCTTTTTTCTTTTATTAGAATAATAGGAGGAAATGTGGTGATATTTTAATTGTGCTGAAATGTTATTTTATTTGTACGTTAATAAATAAAGTTTGCCTGGAGATCAGAGGTCATTAGCGGAGAGCCAGAGACAGAAGTCAGGAGGTGGTGGCAGGCAAAGTCTCTGTGTGGTCAAGGACAGAGCCAAGCATGGTGACCTTTGAGTCTTTAATCCCAGTACCAACCATAGAGACCAGGCATTGACTAGGAAGTCATGTGGCTGGGCTTAGAGACAACGAGAAGCCAGAACAGGAAAGCAGTAAAACTCAAGACACACAGGAAGAAGGGCTCTCTCTCAGGGGAAGGATGACAGTGAGTGGTAAGCTAAAGGGAGTTGTGAGTGTTTCTCAGATCTCTTAGGTTTTAACTCTGTATTTGGCTCTGTGTTTCTTATTTAATAAGACCCTTTAGAATTTCATCTACAGTCATCCCTAATTGTCTGGTCACAATCAGAAGCTCTGACAGCAATCTGATGGTATTGCGTGGTCACCCCTCATTAGCTACTGCTTCTATCAAGTAAGAGCTAGTCAGTAATAAACCTGAGCTAATGACCAAGCAGTTATAATTAATATAAGCCTCTGTGTGTTTACTTGGGGGATGTGAGTGGGAGAGATTTGCCCCTACTTCTGACAGGTCAGGATACAAGAAATCTTCCAACTACACCAAAGGCATCATATAAAATGAGGAAAAGCAAGGGCACCAAGTCTTCAGCTTTTAGAGTGGCAATGGGAGCAAGAAAAAGGAGTATATATGTTACCCATCCTTGGTTATTTCCTACTTGGTAGAAGCAGGCTGATCTGTGGCTGGGCATACATCTCTTGCTTGGACCCATATTGGTGTCATGACACTTGGAGGAAAAACACAAGCATACTCTCTCCCATGGGTATGCAGTGGGGCTTGTGGCTGCCATTGGAAGGAGATAAGATCTCTCCATCTCACCAAAGATATCTAGTACTTGTAGGCTGTGATGAGCACCTTGTCATCAAAACTGAGAAAGTTCAAAAGAAAAAGGACCTCTGTTAAGGCCAAATGAGGATCTCTCCTAGCCTCTGGTGAAATAGTTCTTACCAATAGCTCCTTAAGAGCTCTGTTGGTCCTCTCCATAATGGCATGTCCCTGCAAATTTTAAGGGATATCAGCTGTATAGGAATTCTTCCAGGACCCCAGAAAGTATTGAATTGTTGAGAGGCATAGGCAGGGCCATTGTCAGTATTAAGTGCCCAAGGTACCCCCGTAACTACCGTGGCTGATATAATAGCCTTGATAGCACTGATGGCCTTAAAATATTAACAAGCTCAGTCTGGCACTCTACTAGAACATTTGGAATGACCAATAGCTCACCCAATTAAATGGAATCATGTTTAGGGATACCATATGTAACATCTTTGGAGCCAGGACAATGAATAAGAACACCATGTGTGTTTTTATTGGAATCTGAAAAGGCCAGGGTGGCATGAGGGATGGGAATGGAGGAAGGGACTGCATGGGCTTGTATCTTTATTGGAAGTGTGGGGAGTTCTGCTAAGATTGTGCTTTTTGGCAAAATATTGTCACTAATTCCTGTGAATCCTGCAACCATTTCCTGGAATGAGATGGAATCTGCCCAGAGGAACTCTGTATTGTTTAAAGAAAAGGGTAAGATAAGCTTTTTTGGCTCTTTTCCATATGTTCTCCATGCTAGCATCTGTGCCTTAAGGCTGAGTTGGAAGGACTGGCCAAACTTAAAGGTGACCTTGCACAGGTCAGAACGTGCTTGTTGTATCGATAGAATGCACCCAGATTTCCATAATACTCCCCCAAATCCCCTGCAAGTCCAGGGACCATTCCCAGTAAGGGTCTTTGGGGATCATGACTTTGCAGCATGAAGGTTAATAGAATGGCCAAAAGGATTTGTAGTAAATCTTTAGCTTCTTGGGTAAGACTAACCTTCGTGTAAGGACAGATGAGACCCTCCAACAACAGAAAGAGGTGCCTCATCTCTTAGTCAGGGATGGGCAAGAAAGGTTTAAGCCAATTAATTGCACCACATAATAGTTGTGATTCTGAGAGTGAGTACAATTCCTTTATTACCAATTTAAAGGAAAGGAGGTGGACCTGCTTAGCAAAAGAAAAGTCTGAAAAGGCAAAGGGGGTACCATTTGTACCTTATCTGGAGCCACCATCAGATGTAATGATGCAAGATCTTCTCATACTCCCTTGGCAGACTTTTGTAGGTAGGCTGCATCTGGGAGTGCCAGGAGGAGATCATCCACATAATGGATCAAAAGAACATCCCTGGGGATATTGACCAAAGCTTAAGAAACATATAATTGGAAAATACTGGGGCCATTCTTCATTCCTTGTGCCAAAACAGTTGGTATCCCTTAGCTGGTTTATGCATATTAGGTTCCCACACAGAATTGGCAAAATGATATTGATCTTATTTTGCCAGAGGATTTGAAAAAAAGCAATCCTTAATATCTAAAAATAATATATAATAAGATGGAGAAATAGCACTAGGGTAGGGGAGGCCTAGCTGTGTAGACCCCATTTTTTTCTATTTGACCATTAGCTACACAAAGGTCCTGCAGGAGACAATAGCATACTGACCTTTTGGGGATAATAAATATGAGGGTATTATGTTTACTTGTGGATGTTTCTATGTGTCCCACCTTTAGCTGTTCTGCAACTATTTACTTTAGGATTGACAACTTGGGTTCAATTATAGGCCACTGTTCTACCCATACTTCTCGATCCAAGAGCCATGTCAAAGTAATGAAGGTAGGGGACTTGATTGTGGTGGATCTTATGGGGACAGTGGCCCTTAGAATTGGGGGTACAGATCACATGCAGGGTCACAGACTGCAAGACCTGCCTTTTCATAAACTTTGATGTCATCAAAAAGGTCCTGTCATCTGTAGTTAAGAGATCATCCATATCCTCCAAAATATCTCTGCTCCACAGGTTCTTAGGTACAGTGGAAATGATAGGGTGATTGGCTCCCCTATTGCAATTAAGGTCCTTCCAATGGACCAAGAAAGGTGGCCATCTTAGAATTTATTGGCTCTGTCACCACTGATGGAGGGGGGATTAAACTTCCAGTGAGGGAAGTGAAGTACTTCTGTCTTGGTTAAAATGGTGATGTCTGCACCCATGTCAACCAAGCCTTTTACAACTTGTCCATCAAGATAGATGGTCAGCATTGGATAGTGTGGAGAAATGGGCATTGTCCAATAGATTTTTGGATTACCAGAGCTCTTACTGGCAGGGCTGAGGATTGCCCTGCCTGGGGTTTAAAGCGGTTCATGTTTTGGCAGGCTGTGACCTACAATTCTTTGTCCAATGAAATTCCTTATTGCATCTGGAGCATCAGGCCCTAAGTTTTGGCCTGGGACAATCATGCCACAAATTGCCTGGTTTGCTGTATCCCTATCAAGTTCTATCTACCAGGGACTCTTCAGGGTTTCATTAGCACACTGCCTGTCAGTGAGGAGAGCATCCAGGAAGGCAGTAAGAGCAGCAATGAGACAAGGACTGGGGTCAAGATCTCTGGTGGCTTGCACACATTTATGTATGTCCTCATTTCACAGGGTTGCATTCACATTGTGGGTTTGGGCATTGAATCCCTCCCAAAGCCGGCTGTTTAATCAACATATCTCTAGTGGGGCCTGCATGCACTCTGTGCTCTATTCCCTCATTGACATGGGCCAGGAAGTTGAACACCTCTCCTGGCTGTTGAATAAGATTATGAAAGTAAGCTGAAGTGTCCTGTGAGTACATGCCTTAAGAGCTTGAAGACCAGGTATGGGGGCCCACAAAGTTTTCCTAGTGAGATCTGAGCTTGCTTTACTCAGCAGAGCTGCATTGTAGGGTTGCTTGACCATATGTATGGTTACCAGGTGATTGGAAATGGTCTGCCCTTGGCTGTGCTGGGGGTGGTCTTTTTCTCAATCCCTATAAATAACCCTATAGACGAGACAGAAGGGACCAGTGGATAAGGTTCCAGGCCCTCCTGAGGCTAGCCTCTGTTTCTGCTTCTCTCCCTTCTATCCTTTTATCTTAATCTCTTATCCCTCTCTCCTCAAGAGTACCCTGGGGTAAAATGTAGAAGCTGGTCTCCCAGCTGGCCTCCCACAGCCAGGTAAGAAACCTGTTGGTAGTAGACTCAATGGCCAATCTTTGCCAGATGGCTGGGATGGACAAAGGTACCTCATATAGTGAGCATGTCAAGGGTGACTGGAATGTTAATTAAGAGGTTCATTCATGCTTGAGCTTCTGTTTGATCACCTTAAGCTGATTTTCAGCTAACACGGTGGGCTCCAGCACAGTTTTGAGCAAACTATACCATTTAAAATATGTCTGTAGTTGCATTGACCATTGTGTGGGGACCCGTTCTAAATAAGGTGAGTTCAGGTGCTGCTTATTAGCTGCCTTCCAGATGAGAAAGAGTTCAGCTTTGGGGTGGGAATCCAGGACTGAACAGAGGCATTTGGACCCAGGTTAACTGGATAAGCTTCTGCAGGCCTCCCTGTGTTGAATGGTGCTGTGCACAGTGAGGGTATACAGTGCAGCAGGGCAGTGGCCAGTCTCCAAGGCAGACAGTCCCTGGGGCAGATCACCCCATGGACACCCCAGGGGTGTTGACATCCATGGCAGAAGTGGGGCTGAAGGGGAAATAGAGCATGAGGTCTTAATGGAAGCTGCATTTCCTTGACAGATTCCATGGGCCAGAACTGTCTGCATTCTCATCATTGAATGCCATAGTGAGGTCAGACATGGAACGTGAGGAGGTGATGAAGAAGTTACACATCTTGTAGAGGAAGAAATCAAGCAAACAACAGTCAGAAGATGACAATAAACAGGGGTAAAAATTTGTACCAGACCCTTATGTGTAGATGTAACCAACCATCTTATTAAATAAGAAACACAGAACCAATGCAAAGAAGAAAGCCAAGAGGTCAGAGCTAAGAGCTAAAACCTTACCCTTCCACCTGCAGTGGTCCTACCTCTCCGAACCAGAGCTACTTCCTGTGTTAAAGTCTTTATATAGAGTTTCTGTTCTGCCTTCTCATTGGTTATAAACCCAACCACATGACCGCCTCATCACAGCCTGTCTGTATAGACCTCCAGGTGTTCTATGGTTGGTATTGAGATTAAAGGATGCTGGCTGTATCCCTGAACACACAGAGACTTACCTAGCTCTGCCTACCAAGTGCTGGGATTACAAGCATACACCACCACCGCCCTGCTTTCCTATGGTTTGCTAATAGCTCTGACCCCCAGGCAACTTTATTTATTAACAGACAAATAACATTTTAGTACAAAAGAAAATATCATCATATTTCCCGTTTTCTATTTTAATAAAGAAAAAAAGGAAAAAGCTTATAACTAACATAAGAAAAACTATATATAAAAGTATAATAACTATATACAATATATACAAGTAATAAATACCTAAACAATGTCTAGTCCATTTGCATTAGACAAACTCAGAGAAAATATTCCATTATCTATCCTATTGTATCTAATTCACTTTCTGTCCTAATTAATCTTCAACTATAACTAAATAATCTTCAACTCCTTCAGAGACCCAAGAAGGAAATAATATTAACTAACAAAAATAAAAACAGGAAGTACATGCAAGCAACTTCCAAAAAATTGTGAGTTGACAGAAACAGCCAGCTGCCTGGACAGTCATCTGAGGTTTCTCCACAGTGTTGGGGCATCATCTTCAGCCTATAGGCTTAGATTATCTGACAGACTCATTTGTGAAGTAGGATGTACACAAAGTCAACAGTTCAACCTCACATTGGGTGAGAGCAGTCCATGTACCAGAAATACCTGAATTCCACTAGTGTCATGTCAT
>CABHPP010144089.1:0-34132 GCA_902168425.1 Peromyscus attwateri
GCCTTGGTTGTCCATAGGTTGTCAAGTCAAGCCCACGGTTAGAGCTGTGAAAACTCGGGAGCAGCATTTCATGTGCGTTGTGATGGACTTTCCTCACGTGGGCAGGTCTCCCACTTACACGGACTTCAAGATGACCATGGGGCTACTGAGATGAAGGTTTGGCTCCCACACTGACATTAGTTTTGCCATTTGCATACAAAACAGCACAAGGGGTGCAAGATTAGAAAATGGGAAGCACAAAAGATCCCAGTAAATTGCTGTGAGCCAGGCAAAAAGGAACAGTCATAACTTCAATGAAAGGGACAGCTGAGCAGTACAGCACAGCCCACACATCTTTGCTACAGGTTACAATGGGTTATTCATTGTGAGAGTAAGACCTGTAGGAAACAGACTATGGGGCAGGTGCATTTTCATAGCCTGTAAGGTAGGCCCAGTAACCATGGAGACTCTAGGAATCCACATGGTTATACAACCAAACAGAACTCTGCAGAAGGACACCAACATGAAATGCAAATCTTTAAGGACAGAGATAATGTTATTTCATGCCTGTGGAAAGCCGTCTGAAGGATGCCAGCATCCTTTGAATCCACCATACTGACACCAAATATCCACGGTCCGAGTTGCTGTGTGCTCCCCATCTTTTCTGTTCCTCTTTCCCTCACCAGCACCCCTCTTCCTTACCTTCTGCTCATCTTCCTTTGCTTCCTCATGAGGTTTGCCCTTGCATTGTGAACAGTCACTTTTGGGTCTCTTTCTTCCTCTAGGAATTGAGATCCCCCCTTGTGGCCTTCATGACTTGCTCAGATTTGCAAATCAGCATATAATTTTTAGGATTTGTTTTTAAACTGAAACGCAGTGGAAGGTGAGCAGGTAAACCCAGACGTGTGTGCACAGTTCTCACCTGTAGACATTAGTACTCATTTTACCTGTGTGCGTGGTTCAGGGCAAGGTCAGGCTTCCTCATACGTAGGTAGCATGTGACGAGCTTGGTCTCGATGAAACTTGCCACGCTGGCTATGTCTTCGGCATGTGCTTCAAAGGGTCTCCCTAGAGCTGCCCCTTTGCTGCAAAGCTGGAAAGGAGTAACACTTTAAGCCGCCTGATACTGCTGCCACACAAGTTATCTTTTTAATAAGCAAGCTGTACACATGTACATATAATTTTCAGAACTACGTAAAATCTTAATATTTTGATTGTAAGTTAAATGATTCCTGTTCATTATTGTGTGACTATAATAAAATGTCATATTTTACTGTAAAATGTTACCTATAAAATATTTTAAAGGTGTGATAGATATTGAAAAGTGCCATTTGCAAAGAATGTCTGTTTTAAAATGAAAGCACACAATAAGCAAAGATATGAGGAGAAAACTTGGCATAAATTATATTAAATACTAGTGCTTTTATGAAAACCCAACGGAGCAATAATCTAGCTCACTATCAAGTTTGATTTAATATAATAAGAGGTATCGGAAGTAAACTCTGAGGAGCCATTAATGTGATCGGTGATTAATTTGAGTCTGAATCAGATTCTTTAGGATGTTACTGAAAGAAAAGTGAAAAATTTATTAGGATTTATTGGCAGAAGCCACAGTATCTGAGAAACATGGCAAGCATATGGAATTCTTAATAAAAATTCCAGGAAACTAGTGGTTTCTGGGCAACCTAGACAAACTATAGGAAGAAAATAATGAACATTTTGGGTGAACTGCAAACATAAACGAAGTGTCAGCAGCATGGCAGCACTTCTTCCCTCCAGAGCTTGTGAACATTCTTGCCAGGGAGGCTCATGGGGAAGGGGAGGCCACACCTTCTGCCCTTGACTTTATTCAGAATACCTGCTTCTTGGCTCTTTTGTATCTTTATTTAAATACTTACGCTGAAGAAATGCTCTCACTGGATATAACAACACAGACAGTCTTATATAGTCTTGTGTCCAGCTTGTTATTTACATTAACACTATTGTTAATTTATTTTTAAAAATGCAATTTTGTTGACAGTAGCTAAAGTATTTTGCCTTTTTAGTTTTTTTCCGAAACTACAAACACTGCACATTCTCTCTTATTTGTAGATCCTAGCTCTGAATCTCTAGACAGGAATAAGCTCAGAAACCAGGAAAGTAGAAAGGCCATGGGTAGCAGGAGTGGGAGCTCTGAGAGGGTTGAAAACGGGGTGAGGGGACTCTTACCCAGGAGGGAGGAGGAGGGGAGGAGGGGAGGAGGGGTGTGTAACACTAAGGAGGTTTGAAAAAGCCATAAGGAAATAAATTATTTTATGTTTACTTAAAATACATATAGAAAATACACATTCATATAGTATAAATTAGTTAAATTATGCTAAGTGGGTGATATTGTTTTTCCACGAGAGCCATAGACTAACAAAAATCCCAGTGCCAGGCCTGGTAAACCTCCCTTCCAGTCCACTGGTCAGGGGAGTCCAAGAGACTTCCAAAACAATACAGGCTAACGCTGGTGCCCTTGGTTGCCTCCCTGAACTTGACGGTAAGACCTCATTGCGGAAGACATCATATACTTCAGACACAGGACTTGAAAGAGTCAAGCTGGGATTGACCTGGAAGCCTCCTCTCAGAGGACTGTCTTTCATTATATTTGGAAGTTCTGTGGAAGCTGCCAATGGAGCAAAGCAATCTGTGGTCCTACCCATCTGTGAAGCTCATGAACCACAGAACACTGACGAGCCCGGAAAGATAAACTCAAGGGTCAGTAGTGGCATGCATTGCCACATTATGAAGGTAATAAAACCAGCTTCACTGGGCTCAAGACTCACTCAAGAGGAGGAAATTTATGCTTGGTACTCTGAAGCCAGCCAACTACCCAAGATGTGAGGTCACGGAACCTACCGTGGCCACTTTCCCAAACCAGGATAAGGTTTAATTACAGACACACGAAGCTCCAACCCTCATCAAGGAAGCTTCTTTTTACAGCAGGGACTTCCTAAAGAAATGCACCACTGGTCAAAATGCTGAGGCCAACTGACTGTGCACAACTCCAGCTGATACATCTATCACAAAACCTGTACAGGGAACATTCTGGAAGATGGGACAGAAGCATTTTAAGAGCCAGAGGACCAGGACATCTGCTATGAGATAGTGTCTTCTATGTGTGATAGGGAAGCTGCACTGAAGAAATGTCAACAATGCATTTACCCAGACAAGACCAGCACAGGGACACCACCAGTTGATACGCCAACACAGACAGGAGAATTGTGACACAGCTCCCCGAGATGGTGAACTGCAGGCAATTATTGGCCGCAAGAGAAGGAGATTCAGTCTTCTACAGGGAGGAGCCCCGATATGGTTATCCATCCCAAGTGACCAGCTCTAAACCATACACATATGAGCAACACTAAATGGCCTAAGCATGGTGTGCACACACGCACATATGTACATGTATACGTGTGTGCATGTAACAAAAATTTTAAAAAGATCATCAGTTTGAGAGGGAGCAGGCAGAACAAGGGAGGATTTGAAGTGAGGAGCGAGAGAGGTAGAAATGCTGGACGTAGAGTAATACTTTCACACATGTGTGAAATTATTTAAAAAAGTTCAAATAAACAAAAGTTATTTGAAAAAGAATGTAGACTACAGATGCTTCATATTCTTAGTTCAAATAGCTAGTTAACTGATACTATATCGTCTTTTATAGACAGTTTGATGGGTAAAACATGCATATTCGTTCAGTAAGTAAAAGTTTACTGAGGGCCTGTTACTATATGCCAGGCAAACACTGCTGTAGTCACATTTAGATATGAATTAATTGGGCCTTTTTCATGAAGGTTGAATAATTGTAACTCTGTGTGAGTTTCTGTTTCAAATCTGTGCCTGTTTCCTTTTCCTCTTACTTTTTCCTTTTTAATAGACATTTTAGTACAGAAATTATTATATCTTTTCTAACAACAACTATATATGGGCCCAAACATAGAAGTTTTACCTCCAAATTACCTTTCACCAAAATGTCAACTTTCATTCCTCTCTTTGTAAGTGATCTCAGAAAACATTTAAAAACCATTTCAATTACTTTGAAGACAAAGAAAAACAGAGTATCTGTAGAGGATGTCATGGAAATGACCTCAGTGTTAAATTTTGGCAATTCCTGGAGATAACTTGATGAGCTTGGCAACGGAAGAGACAATGAATTTGACACAGACCGAGTGTTTGTCCCCAGGAGTCTGACTTCAGAAATGTGACTGTAAACAGACTTTAAAACGGAATTGTAGAAAACATGACCTTTGAACATGTCATCTGACATAGTTCTCTTCTCCTCTACCAAACTGACCCTTACAGGACCCTGAAATAACTAAACAGAATTTGCCAGAAAAAAATCAATTGTATGGCATAACTATTAATGCAAAACATTCAACAATGGGAAAGTTACTATAATTCATGTATGATAACTCACAATCTCCTAGCATTAAAATCATAAACTTTTTATCTCTTAAATAAAATCAGAAGTTTTACTCATTTTAAAAATCTTAAGCAAAAAGAAACAAGCCGAACATTGTCTGTGTTCTTCAGCTCTCTATTTGTGGACAGGCCTTCGCTGTCAAGCACATCCTGACAAATAGATGTGTAGGTCCCACAGAGAAGAGTCTCTGAGCAGTCCATTAGGACATTTAGATCCCTCATGACAAGAGGAAGTCGACCTTCAGACTTCTTCATATTAAAGACTGTCTAAGAATACCAAGAGATAGTGAAGGAAAAATACTCAGCCTTCTAATGTCTGCAACAGTCTCCAC
Source organism: Peromyscus attwateri (assembly GCA_902168425.1). Taxonomy (NCBI): domain Eukaryota; kingdom Metazoa; phylum Chordata; class Mammalia; order Rodentia; family Cricetidae; genus Peromyscus; species Peromyscus attwateri. Next base: position 4,755 of record CABHPP010144089.1, read on the forward strand.
TTCCTGACACTCAAGGACAGAAAAGCAATAAAGACGACCGTGCATAACACCCAAACGAGAACACATCACGAAAGCCAACTCGAAGACCGCAGTGAAAGACGAGACAGTCTGTCAGCTCAGATGAAAACGAGGAAACATCCAGCTCCTGGGCAGGTTTTGTGTGCATCTGTGATGATCTCACTCATCACTCAAGCACTGTAGAATTGAGAACTTCAGTGATTTTATCAAAGATTGCTTAGCTGCTGTTTCCAAAGTAGTTCATTGTTGAAATCAGCTTTGGAATAAGGTGAAGTGTTATGTGTTAAAGTTGGGCCAATATGGAAAGAAGGCCATCACTGGAATCTCAATGACGTGGATATTTTGGAACTTAAACATTTCCAAGCAGGCATTTTTGCAGATGGAGTGGCTAAGTCTCTAGAAGATGGAGGACCTTTGTGTGGTATCCATCAGTCTGATGAAGGAGAGCCACTGGGCCCTGTTTCGTTTGCTGAAAAATATTTTCTTCAAATATTTAGAGTAATAAGACATGGAGTTTTAGGAATAAAATATATTAAATTACAGAATTCTAATTTTAGTAAAAATACTTTGAATTAGGAAAAATAATATTAAGCATTAATTTTTAGTTAAGCAGCAGCCCCAGATCATTCTCAAGAAAACACAAATAAAAATTACATTATTTAATGGAAAAATTCACTCAAAACTTTTATAGATTTTGTTTTAATGAGATGGTAGATGCTAAAACGAGAGTTCAGTAGCAAATTAGAATAAGCTCAAATTTCAATAAGAAGATATATACCATACAAAAATATTTGGTTATTTTCTAGAAATAGTAAGATGATTCTACTTTGGAGTTAGAAGATACTTTTTCTAAGGTTGTTCATACTTCCTCTAAATAATAAATGTCCATCCTATTTTTAGATATCACATACAAAGGAATTTCAAGATTTGTGATTAGATTTTTTTAAAGCCCAGTAGTAACAGATATAATGCCACATTCTCAAAATGGTTACCACACATTTTCTTCAAGTATGACCATCATTACCAGGATTTATATGACTAATATGTTAGCGTTCTTAAACTATTAAACAATGAGTGGTAACATACTGTATTCCAGGGACATTATTTTCAGAAGTCTCTGAAGATTTATGGGAGGGCTGTAAATCTTGAAAGATGAGACTTTGGTTTGAGTGTGAAGTGTCCCCTTAGGGCCCATGTTTAAACACTTTCATCCCAGCAGAAGATACTATTTTTGGGGAGCTTTTAGGAGTTGGCTGGGGTTGGACATATGGGTTATAGCCTGGCACCATTCTGTCCCCAACTCTCTGTTTCATGATTTCCCTAGATGTGAGGCATATCAACCACACCTTCCCATAGCCACCACATCTGCCATGCCTATCCCAGCATGCAGACTGTACCCTTTCAAATCACACATATATACCGAATTTTAGTCATTTACACACACACACACACACACACACACACACACACACACACATACAATTTGATATATGGAGAAGCCACAGTAACTTTGAAGGGATACACACATGGGCAGGAACACATAAAAATATTCCTGGCACCAGAGAAATGTTAATTAGGCCGAGAGTGGGATTTCCTTGTGCATCTGTAAGAGTGGTGTTGAAACAGTGGCAGTGGGGGTGTTCAGTTACGATGTCCTCCATGGACCTCAGCATGTCAACACTTGGCCCTAGTTGCCTCTGTTTGGAGAAGGCGGTGTGGCCTTCCTGGAGGAAGTGTGTCACTGAGGCTGGATTTGAGGTTTCAAAAACTATTCCCAGTTAGCTCTCTCTGCTTCCCATTTGTGGTTGGAGATATGAGTTCGCTCTTGGCTCCCAGGTCCAGCCACCATGCCTGCCACTTGCTGTCCCTGCCATTTTGGATCTTAATCCTGTGGAATCATAAGCCTCAAACAAACCCTTCCTTCTATAGGTCGCCTTGGTCATGGTGTTTTATCACAGCAATAGAAAAATAACTAATACAGACATACTGAAGAGATGTTGAAAACATGATCCCAGTAGTGAAGGTTCATGGGACTGACACATCCCATAATGGCTTGAGAACAAAACTCAAGACCAAACTTTGTTATGAGTTATGATGCCTAGGTTGATCAACTCATTTTCAGATGAGAAAACTGAGTTCTGGAGAGCTTCCAGGACCTACTCTAGCCACAGGGAAGTAGGTGGGAAATTATCCCCAAACAGCTGTACTTCAGTTTGTGTCTTTAATTGCTACACAGCACTACCCTGTGAACTACCAATCTGTAATGAGATGGCGAGGCAGAATAAGGGTATGCATTTGGAAATATTTCTAGAAATACATGAGTCTTTTGAAACCTCAAATCTCATCCCCAGTGATACACCTCCTCCAACGCCACACCTCCTAATCCTTCTCATCCAGTTCCACCAACTGGGGAACTGTTCATATATTGATATATATATTGATATATATATATTGATATATATATATATTGATATTGATATTGATATATGAACTTCTGGGGGCATTCCCTTTCAAACCACTGCAATGATTTATGGTGAGTTATAGTTACCACATTTTGGTCTCTGGCTTATGCTTTGTGAGGCAGATGGGAAAGTTCCCCATCCTCTTCACAACTTGGGACACTGTGAAATAAATAGATGAAAAAACTCTGTGTTCAGTTCCTTTCACCTTCTCCCCAACAATTATTGTTCTGCCAGGGATTTTGGTGTTTTGTTCTCATTTTGTTAATTTTTATTTTCCTACAAAATCATTAGTTTCATCTAGACCATAAAATCTGTCATTATGGTGGAGAACACTGTATTCTGAGAACATCTTAAAGCCTGTGCTCAAGGTGACCTCCTCTTGCTCATTCATTCCTAGTACTTGTGCAGTTCTCCTGGCTCTGCCAATTTCTTAGCCAGAATTGCCAGAAATGGATTATTTTGTTTTCTTTAAGAACAACAAAGATCAATCTGTTAATTTTCCTCTTTCTAACTCATTCTTTCTGACTTATTTCTCCCTCTTGGTTTTCTTTTCAGTGGCTGTTTATTTGTTAATGTCTTTCAATAGTTAATTCATTTATTTCAGTTTTTCTTATGCATAAGTTTGTTGTATGCATCTGTGATTTCTCAGAAAAATTATAGTTTTTATTTTCATGTCTCTTATGAGAGCTAGTTAAGAAAGAGTGGGCTTATTATTTTTTCAAAACTTTACCATCTGCTTTCTTTAGTTTTTTGTTTTTTTGAAAGATTGGGCCTTTGCATGGATATCTGCTTGGTTTGTTTACATCCTATCTTTTATGTTCATATTAATTTTATTAATTCCCATAAGCCTGGGATTTTTGCATGTTCTGCTATTTTATTTCTTTTTGAGATAAGGTCTTTGTGTGTAGCTCCAAGCTAGCTTTTAGCTCACGATCATTCTTCTTAGCCTCCTTTGTACTGGATTACAAGCAGGCACTAGAGACTACTCCTGGGTCAATGCTCTGCCCGTGCAATGGCTCTCAGCAGTGTGCTCATGCTGTAATTTCACAGAAGCCTTGTGGTAGGAGGCCTTGATTACAGGGGACAAAGGTCTGTGTGAGAATGAAGCCAACACAGAAGAAACCCAACAAAGATGGAGACGTGGGAAGCCCAGCACTGAACACCACGATGTGCTTTCCCAAATCAGAACATGGAAGACAGAAGCTGGAGGAGAGCCCAGTCAGGACAGTGCTGGAGGATAGCCCAGCCAGGACAGTGGTGGAGGATAGCCCAGCCAGGACAGTGCTGGAGGATAGCCCAGCCAGGACAGTGCTGGAGGATAGTGTTGGAGATAGTAATTACAAATTGCATTTGTAATTACAGTAGTCGGGAGGCAGAGACAGGAGAATCCCTGGGGCTTATAGGACAGCCACCCTAGCCTATGTGGTGTTCCAGGCCAGTTAGAAACTCTGTTTCAAGAAAGTGTGCAATTTCTGGTAAGTGACAGTTGGGGTTGACCTCTGACCACCATAGGCATGTAAAGCATCTGAACACATACCTGAACACATTTGCACACACATACATTAAACACCCCCAAATTATGAAAAATCTTTCAATAAGCAATAGTCCTTTGATTATTTTAAATGAATGGTTGAGATAATAGAATTGTAGGAAATAATGAAAATTAAAAAAATTAAAGATTAATTTGCACTAGACTATGAAACAAGAAGTTGCAAGCATCTATATGATGTCAAGTAAAATTAGAATTGTATAGGACAATTTCTAAAGGATGAAAGATGTTAGAGAGTCCATTAGTAATGAACTCTAGCAAATTCTGGGACACATTCACATGGTAATTGCATTTAAAGTCTTGGTGACTCCATGAAGTATATAAAGTAGATATTATTGCCCCATTTTCCAGGTATTAAAAGTTGTACCAAATCATCTGGTAATCTACTCCAGTTAGGAATAGAATCTGGGATTTATGGTTAGATGAGAATTTTGTTTCTTCTGTAAGACTGGGTGTCTTAACTTGTTCATCTGCCTTTTTGTCTCAGTGTCTAGCACTTCTGTTGGAAATTCAGTAGACCTTCTCTTTCCAGTGGCGGTGATTTTCTTCTGGACATGACCTGTCTGGATTCCACTCAAGCTTAATGCTTCTGATTCCTTGTCACATGCATGGAATTCTTTCAAAGACCTGTCTTCATGTAGGAGGAAATAAATCTGGGCCAAATGCTCACTGGTAGATTGGGCTGTTCTGCAGATCACCTCTGCACTATTAGACCTGAAACACGTCCTTTACTATGTTCCCCTTCCCCAGAGAACAGGAAGGGAGCAAAGAGAAAACAAGCAAAGGCAAAATGAACTCCAGCTTCCACGGCTCACTGCTTGTTCATCTCTTCTTGTTCTGTCAACACTGCAGCAGCTCAGTGTGGGGAGCCCAGCCCTGTTTAACCACTTCTGCCTTGGACCTGATTAATGAGACTTAACATTTGTGCACAGAAATAGAGCAGCACTACAGCACAAAATAGCACTGGGCATCCCAGAAATGATTTTTCAAGAAGAGGGGCGTCTGCAGGTGTTCTGGTTGCAAAGGGCAAAGATCCTTCTGAGTCTCTGAAGTACGTAAGCAAAGGGTGTAGAGATCCTCTACTGGTTTGTGTGCTATTGGGAACTGAACCCAGGGCCACATGCATGCTTAAGTAAAGTCTGTCACCAGGCTACACACAGACACACCCACATTCCCTTTGCATCAATTGTTTTCCCTTCAGGCTTTAAGTTAAAATTCCAGTTGGTGCCTGTAGTTTTATGCAGCTACTGTACTTTTTGTTTTCTTCAGGCTCTTCTTGTGGGTCAATGGATGTTCATGAAGGAGAACTGGGCACACCAATTCAGCCTCCATCCTCCAAATTTTTTAATGGGACCTTTGAAATTCCCTTTCAGACATCAGTGCCTTATCTTAGGGATTAGTACTTTTCTACTCCGGTGGTGGCGCACAGGGTGGAATGGGGAGATGCTTTTTCTGCTCCCTCAAAGGAGGGGAAGCATGAAGAATAACATCTGGGGATTCAACATTTTCTTCAGTTATTATGGAAGGAGGAATGAGTCAGGAGGTCACTACTTGTAACTTCTAACATGGTACACATAGATCTACTCAAGTTTCCCCCCAGGAGAGACACTTTGGTATATAGGACTAAAACATGTGGAGAATTGAGTTCACACTTCACTGGACTTAAAAAGACCATCAGGGTTTCCAGAGCATTGCTTTGGCCAAGTAGGCCATGATGTGACCTCTATTAAATTTATGGGAAATAAGGCTACTCCCTGGGTGTCAAGCTGTTGAATGACAGTTATAAGCAATTAATCATTCATATTCCTATTTATTAAAATAACCATGCCATAGCCTTGCTTTTTTTTTCTTCCTAGCTATCCTTAAAATTGAGGTGTGGCCACTGAGGGTTCATTCCACTGTGTTTCACCTTGGTCTGACCAGTTAGTAATTTGTGTATGCTCTGAAGCATGTAGATGACATACATTAACCTTCAGGACTTTTTAAAGGGACACCCCAAAATGCTAGCTATATTATGGGCAAGGAAGATAAAATGTGGAAGGAATGAGATGAATTAATACAACAAATCTTACCTTAAGCCCCTGCATTTTAACTCATAAAGCTAGAATTTTTAAATGGATATAATGTTAACAAGTTTGCTTATTTTAAGGCAGTTGCATGTATTGTCAGGGAAATATATTATCCTAGGCAAACTCAGATCTTGTACAGTAGTTCTAACAGCCAACATTTATTAAGAACGTGTGTTTGACACTGGAATAAACAGTACCCCGTTAAAAACAATCCTTTAGAGATGGTTTCTTATTAAATATTATCACTTACAATTTTCCAATGAGGAACTGGGATTAAGAGAGGGTATTAAATCATTGGACAGTGTATGGTAGAACTGCAGTTCAAGTCCACGTCTGCCATCCACCTCAGCCTTGGTATGCAACACTACCCCTCAGCTGACTATCAGTTGTACAGGATCACCTTCCTATGTATGATCATTTCTACCATCTCTGTCTCTGTTCTCCTCTCTACATCTCTCTGCCACTGTTCATCTCTATCTCTTGTTTCCCTCTATCTCATTACTATATTACCATTAAGAAACTAGTAGGGTGTAGGTTAGGGAGGAAAACCCATAGGTCAACAGCTATTGAACAACCAGATAAAACACTTTCACACATATTAATCACTGTATTATTATGCTCCACTATTTTATAGAGGAAGTAGAGTTGGCTAATTCTAGCAGCACAGGAGGCTAGACCATGTAGAAGTAGAGAGAAGGGCCACATGATGGACGAGTGAAGGAAGAGATGGTGTGAGTACAGCGGCAAGAAAGGGGTCAGAGATCTAGCACTGGCAGGGCTTGGAGACTGAGCTCCAGCACAGGCCTTGGATCCTTGTGTCACACACAGCCTGGAGAGCTGGTGGTTGTCCCTGGGCAGCAGTCTCTCGACTACTCTCTCTCCTTTGCAGGATAGTAGCCATATGAAAATCAGTATTTGGAAGATATTTGAGGATAATGTTTGTGAGACTCTTTGCTTTAATGTATAAACTTAAGATATATTGCTTTATCCAATTTTTTTCTTACTAATTAAATGTTTTTTATAGCTTCATGTTATTTAAGTGTAAGAAGGGAAAGCTATGTTCTGTGGGAGGATGTTGTAATAACTACCCTAAGCAAAGGAAACTACCAAGAATTGCATGTTTTTGACAAAGCATAGTTTTCAAGTAGTTAAGAGGTAAAGGAATTTTAACAAGTCAACAGTCAATGATGTCCTTGATTTCATTCCTATGGTTTCTTTCATTTTTGTGACATTTATAGCCATATTAATTATTTTGTAGCAAATACCCTAAAAATACAAGAAAGCATTGTGGAAGGAAGCACTCCCAAACTTTCTGACTTACAACATTGCTCAACTCAGAACACACACACACACACACACACACACACACACGCATGCACACACATGTGCATGCTACTGCCCACTGACTAAGGTTGGCTGATCTTAGCCATGTTCAGTTGCCCTTAGGTTCTGAAAATATAGTTGACAGCAAGTTATCTAGAATTTGTAACAGATGTGTATGTCCCAGGACACATGTTCTCATGAAAAAGGCAGGACATGTGAGGGAAAGACAATGGTACAGGCTCAATGTAAGGCTTTGCCCCTTTCAGGTCTATTGACATTGCATTGGTTATGGCCAAGCCCAAAGTCATGACTTAAGAGCATGGGCAGAGCTGGACATGCTGTGCTCTGGCAGGGCAGATAGATGTGCTGAAGTAGGACTGATAACTGTGGAAGCAAAGACACCTCTGAGGGTTTTTCACCAAATTTCTCACATGCACACCCTGGGAGGAAGACGTGCGATGAGACATGGTAAGAACACAAGGCCCAATAATCTACCACTCTTCCTTTTCTTCTACTGGCACAGGTGCCATTTGGACAGAAGCAGTTCTGGAACCACATCCTATAGGACATCTCATCTGGGAATTGTCATATTAGAAAAGCTTCTAAGATCAAATATGGTAAGCTTCCCCGCAGGGTTGCTCAATGCACAGAATACTCAGATACACGTTGACAATGTCAAAAAGGATGGGATGGCATGCAAAATTCTACAAATTTATTTTGAACGTGGACATTTACTAATTTAAACTCTTTTTTTTTTAAGAACATGTGAAAAGACTAAAGTTTTACTTAATTCATTTTGGGAAATATTCTCCTAAGATGACCTCTCTCTCTCTCTTCTTAGTTGTAATGGGGGCAGCATCTGGTTAACACCACAGTTTGGAGATAAAGGTTTCTAGAAAGAATCTGGAGCAGGGAAGCAGCAGACTGAGTACATCTTATCACAAGGCAGTAGCGGCGTGCTATTGATGTGAGCTGGAACACTCAACTTCAATTTCTATGTCACAGCACCCAGTTACTCAAGTCTAGTCACACCCCACTGTCTTCTAGAATTTCCCTTTAAACACTTCAGAGATGTGCACACAATGAAAGGATACTCTAATGTTTGTGTATCTCAAGATGCGTTTTTCCTAAGCCATGAAAGAATGTAGTTCTGAGGTCATTTGACCCTTACTGTTACATCAGGTGTGAATCTGGTTAGTATAGAACTAACACTCTCATCAGTAGATATTTTCTGTCCTAAGATCTATGTTTGTATTCACACCTTGGGTCTATGCTATGCTGAATAACACCTTTTTAAAAACATCTATGAGGCTAGGATAGTTTTGGCTCACTGGAAAATATTTTTTTTTACACCTAAAATTTTTTATGGAATGCTGTAAATCTGCAAAAAAGTCATTTTAAACAGCTGAGATTTTTATGGCCACTCAGGGATAATAAAAAAGTTTGAAGAATATATTATATTATGTAAATGAGGGGAATATATTAGTCAATATTATGACTTTAAAAAAGGAGTTTGCTCTTAAAAACAGAACAAGGGGAAATTATTCACTGCTCTTTCATGGAAAATGTCAGTGTGTTTTTGCTGATATCATCAGCCTTTTATCACTGTGTTCTAAATCCAAAAGGAAGATGCTGTGCCATGTGATCTCCTGGCTATAGGGACTCTTCATCCCTCCACGGTTCCTAATTACAGCACAGTCTTCAGAAACTATGGTTTCTGGAGAGCATCTCAGAAGTTGATCCTGAACCACTAAAGATACGTATGAGGAGATTTGGAACTTACACAGCACTTCTCCATACCAGATCTTTTTCACCAAATTTCAAGAGGCAGGGTAGGCAAGCTCTGTCCCCCGTCTTGTAGGCAGCAAAGCTAAACTCAGAACGTCTAGTCCTATTCAGGTCTAGAACAGCAGAGGAAAAGACTCAAAAAGTCTCCTGATTCCAAATGCAGACTTTCCATGTCTGTACATTTCTGTCTAAAGTATTGTGTCTGCTACTGACTCAACTGCTGAAGACTGAACACACAGTGGAGAAAGGTCCTGTCAATATTTGGGGAAAAGGTAGTGCTTTCCAAGTTGAGCATTTGGGCTGAAAAGAGGCACAAAGAACCGTGGGAGAGAAGTTAAGCTCTGGCAAGGGATGGAGAGCAGCATCCACCCGTCTCCATAGATCGGGCTGTTTCAACAGCACATGTAAACAACTTCTTCATGTGAACAAGACTTTAAAGCAGCTTGTGAAGTTCTGATGTCCCAGAGCTGGTGGTGAGTGACAACCGAAAGGAGTTTGTCCTTTTGATTCCAGGAATGTGGGAGCAGGGGATAACAAATACAGTAGTCTCCAGTCCAAGAAAGATGAGAGCTTCGCCCCCAACCAGTACCCCAGCACAGTCTCCCAAGGGGGCTGTGCACAAATGTCTTTCATTTGTGAAAGGAATGGTTAGATTGACCCAGATGTACAGGGAGTGAGGTTGGAACAGACCCAGCTTAGAAAACAAAGCTTAACAAAGAGACACCACCCCCAAACCTGTCTGCTGCTGACTCAGCTGCCCCAGACTAAACACACCAAGGAAAAAAGTTCTGCCTTAATATTCTGGCTAAACGTATGTAAGGAAAAAAGACACATGATGTGATAATTATACCCAGTTTGGAGTGAAACTGTCGTGAAACACAATATTATAGTAGTGAGAACAGAAATTTACTGACTACTTACATGCAACATGAATTGTCAAGCTCCTTACCTCCATTTAATTGCATGAGACAGATATTAACAGTACTTTCAATTTACAGATAATAAGATGTAGGCTTGAGGAATTTAACTGACATCCTCACGGTCACAAAGCTACAGCAAATAACTAACTTTGGGTCCCAACTCACAAAGCACAGAGCCCAGTGGACATACTTTTTAACCTATATTCCTTTTTTTATTAAGATTTTTTTTATTCATTTTACATACCAATCACAGATCCCCTCTTACCTCCTTCCACCCCTCCCGCCTCCCTCCCCAACAACCCACCCCCCATTCCCTCCTACAAGAAGGTACGGCCTCCCATACCCCCCATTCCCTCCTACAAGAAGGTACGGCCTCCCATGGGGAGTCAGCAGAGCCTGGAGCATTCAGTAGAGGCAGGTCCAAGCCCCTCCCCCTGCCTCAAGGCTGTGCAAGGTGTCCCCCAATAAGGTCCAGAAAGCCTGCTTTATGTACCAGGGATGGATCCTGATCCTACTGCCAAGGGCCCTTTAAGCAGATCAAGCTACACAATGGTCTTGCTTATGCAGAGGGCCTCGTCCAGTCCCGTGGAGGTTCCACAGGTGTTGGTCTAAAGTTCATGAGTTCCCACTAGTTTGATTTTTAACCTATATTCTTAACCTATAGTCTTTCGGCCCTTGGTGCAATAGTAACTGCAACAATACTGGCTACTGGACAGAACACGTGTGTGGTTAGAGAAGTCTGCCTCTTGTCACCAGTGGCAATGTAAAAGGGACAAATACAGTGAAGAGAAAGCACTGGCTTTTCTTTTCTTTCTTTCTTTTTTTTTTATGGGAACTCCTTAGATCAAAATGTATCTGTTGGTTAAATACATGGAAGACGGAACCAGCAGTGTGCATTGGTTCTGATTGGACTTGGTCCAATTACACATACTGTGGCTCACACCGAGTGTCTCTGTCCACACAAAATCACCAGTGCAGGAATTTGAGATTCACTAGTCAGCACTACAGAGCTTCCTTCAGCTGTCTGTGACCTCTGGTGCCATGACACTTCCCAAGACGCTCAAGGAGCAGATGCAGGCTCTTCCCAGGGCCCACTCTTCGTGAATACTTTCCTCACTAGTCTCTGAAGATGAGCAGAAGAAAATGACTGTGGAGCAGAAGGTAATCTATACACTCCAGCACTCTCTAGTAACGAGTACACCAATTACAGGGCGTGAAGAAACCTGGAGTACAAATCAATCAAAAAACTTAGAAAAGATTTTATTTATTTTTATTTTACATGTATGAATATTTTGTCTAAATGCAGTCTGTGTACCACATGCTTGCAATGCCTGTGAGGGCCAGAAAAGGGTGTCAGATCCCTTGGGACTGGAATGACAGTTGGTTGTGAGCCACCATGTGGGTGCTGGGAATTGAACCTGGGCCCTCTGGACAGTGCTCTTAACTGCTGAGTCATCTCTTCGGCCCATACGAAACCATTTTTGCAAACTTCCCTGGCACTAACAATGTCTTTATCACTGATATCATGTGTCAGTCACCCGAAAAGGTCATAGTTTGTTAAGGAATTTCTACCAATGCCTAACTTTATAAGCCAACTTTTGAAATATGATACTATGCAAAGATTTATGGTGGATTGATACAGACAGGGCAGAAGTTCAGGAGCTTCTGTGTTTCTAGACAAGTCACAAATATCTTATATGGAATCCTCATTATGAGAATCACTTCTAGTGTTATGGAGTGCAAGGCTGGTAATCTTTTTTTTTTTTTTTTTGGTTTTTCGAGACAGGGTTTCTCTGTGTAGCTTTGCGCCTTTCCTGGAACTCGCTTGGGAGACCAGGCTGGCCTCGAACTCACAGAGATCCGCCTGCCTCTGCCTCCCGAGTGCTGGGATTAAAGGCGTGCGCCACCACCGCCCGGCTAAGGCTGGTAATCTTATGGTGAACATAAAAAGAAACCATGGTAAAATGAAACAATAGTCGATCCCATTCCAAAAAGTACCACCCCATGTTCCTCACTAAAACACCATTTCCCCTTTGCAGAGGGGCTACAGAAGTCATATTCCTCACATATTTTAGTACAGGGGTGCTTGCTCTGTTTTGGATGTTATTCATTATCCAAAGGTGTATGGGCTGGAGTTTTGGTCTCCAGTGTGGCAGTACTAAGAGACAATGGACTCTTTATGATGAGGTTCAGTGTTGAATAGCGAGGTTGTGGGCAGACATTGACCTCAGAAGAGCTTCACATTGGACTCATGAATAAGCCAGCTTTTGAATATGCAAGGTGTTTTAATTCAAGCATGATTAACCGCTGTGCATGGCCACTTCCCTTCGAGTTTCTCTACCTACTCTGCTGCTGCCCAAGAGAAGGAATCAATGGGGACCTGGGAGTGTCCAAATCTAAGAGCCAGAGAACTTGGTTGTTATCTTTTTGCAAACACTCTCCCGCTGAGATACAGCCCCATCAAAGTTCATTATAAGCAGCAGAAAGTCGAGTGATAAGAGTTGGGAGGCACTGATTTTCCAGTTAGAGCACACTGAAGTTTTAGCTTTTAATCAACAATACAAAATTTAAATGATGCACTCTCACTTTCTTTATTAACATGCTACTAACCAATCAAAGAACCAATCACACACACACACACACACACACGGTATATATTACATGGACAGCACATATATATTTCACGGATAGCAAAACAATATCAATTTCCTGAGGAAAGGTATTTTTCAAATGTTCCATTACTGTTTTTTGTTTTTAGCTAAAGCGTGTGGTCATTATTATTCTTAAGTGAGTGCTCCGTCAAGGGAAACAAGTCTTTTGGGACACGAGCTGCAGGGAGGCTGCCAAATTCAGCAACTACAACGCGCTGTCTTTAGTGACAGCGAGTTTGGAGGAATCGTTATTTAGTATTAGTGTGTCTCAGGTCCCGAAGTATCAGCAATGTCTGTCTCTGGGTCGCAGAATTATTTCCGTTTTTAATTTGCCCTAAAGTAAGATTCTTTTTACCAGAACTCACCGAAGAGGTCTACAGAAGGAAGGGATAAAACAAGACTCAAAGAGAGACTGGGGATGTAGTTCAGTTGTGAGAGTGCTTGTCTAGCATCAATAAGGGCCTAGGTTTGGTCCCAGGATGGTACATCCCAGGGGTGGTGGTCCATATATGTAATCTCTGAGCTCTACTGACTGTTAGAGGCATGGGAAACAGAAGTACAAGGTTATTTAGCTCTGTGGTGAGTTTGAAGCCAGCTTGATACATAAAAATCTGTCTAATAAAAAAGAAAGAAAAGAGGAGAAAAAGGTAAAAAACAAACAAAAAAACCAAACAAACCCTAGAGACAGAGGCACACCTGAGAGAATCCAGTAGTTAGGAATTAGGCAAAGGCTGGAGAGAGTAAGAAAACAAGTTAGTGAACCCTCAGGAGCTAAATTGACCATTATTCTCTTAAGAGAAGGAGACACCTATTGACTCTCTCATTGTTTCAGTGAGGGGTGGGGCCTCATGATCCCCTAGTGAGAGGATGCTTGTTGGGAACCAGTAGGGTTTCAGAAGAAGAGAAAGGGAGATGGGTCAGAGTAATGGTGTGTGTGAGTGTGTGTGTGTGTGTGTGTGTGTGTGTGTGTGTGTGTGTGAAAATGACCAAAATTCAGTACATATGAATGAATGTCAGAGAATGTAAAAATTGTTAAAAAGTGGAGAAACCAAGGATGAATTTTTCATGTTGAATCTGCAAAACACTGGGTGAAGTCGCCTTGGTACTCTTGGCCTGACTTGAGCTGAGGGTGCAGTGGGGAGGTGGGTGAGAAGGAAGGGGTGAGAGGGATGACTAGTGAGGTTCAGTGGCAACTTGAAGGAACCTGTTGTGAAGATTTGATGTAAAGTGTGATCTCAGACATCATTTTGATGACTAATGGAAGAATCCATTTTGGGCAATTTCTGATATTGCCAAGGTTTTGTTTTTAAATAAACAGAGATGCCACTGGACAAATTCTGAATGAACTCTCTGATTTATGAACTTTTAAGATGTGGGAAAGTCAAAAGAAAAAGCATGCCCTGAAAGCTATGATTCTACTTGGTGTGGGAGAGCTGGGTGCAGATATACTCCATGTACAGAAAGCTACTATGGACCCTAAATGTTTGGGAAGAAAAGCATCGAATCTTATACATTGAAGCATGGGAGCTTGGAATTTCCCTGAAAATGAGCTGTGAAAGCAGGCAGCATCAGGGTCCTTCAGGGTTCTATTGTGGAATCTGAGAGAGCCAGAAAGACACCCAAATTGCTGCTGTAGAATGATGGGGTGGGGAAAGGTTAGCTCCCTGTTCTGTGTTTAATAAAACCTTTGGAGCCTGATGGCAGAATATCAAAACATTATCATGAGATTTCCAGTTTCAGGAGAGAGGGGAAAAGGGAGAAAGAAAGGGAGACGGAGAGGGAGAGGGAGAGGAACACAGAGGCTAGCAGATGCCTGACACTGACCAGGCAAACAACTTTAAAAATGGATGTGTCTTCTTACCCAAGTTAAAAATACCATATGACTTGTTTATATTAGATTAGCTGCTTGTGCTGCATAGTCAGCCGGACCAGAATTTCCATGGCCACTCCCTTCCCACACCAAGTGCCTGGTTTTTTGTGAAGGCTGGAGGGTGAGGGAGAATTCATTGGCCTCCAGCTGATGCAGATGAATTAAAATGGCTTAGGTAATGCCATCCTGTTCTGACTCCATGATGTGTTTGCCTAGACAGTTCTCAACCTTTGACTCCCTTTTCCCCAATGATCACTTTGCCTTGGTACCATATTTGCGATTTCCAAGGCCTTGATTCTGGTCTACATGTATTAACCAAAATAATTGGCAAGTTATACCTAAAATAACTGCTATACTCTGCCACGAATGAATGTTTCAAGGTTACTCTAACCCTCATCAAACTTTGATGTATCTTTGTGGGTTTGGCCTTTAAAACATTGCATGGAGACACAGAACTGTTTGGGAGAATAATGAGTCACTTCCTGGTCTGCACACCAGCTCTAGGCAATGGCCACCTAAACAAATATGAAGCCACAGAGCAAATGGAGGCTGTGGCTGAACCTTTGAAGAGGAAAACTGGAGAGAGATAAAAGTGGATTTTAACCAGCAGGAGGCAATGTGATAAAATTCTTGTCTTAAAAAGGAGTACAGAGCAGCAGCAATGAAGACAGACCCATTTGAGAAAAAGAAGTTTCAAAACATGCTGAGATTAAGAAAAGGAAGCTCAGATTTCTACCCCCAAACTGCTTATGAAGTCACCAGAAAGAGAAAGGTAATCAGAGTCATGACAAGCTAGTGGAACGCACAGACTTCTGGACATGACACAGTTGTTACACATACCAACACACAGCACCTGTGGTTACCTGTGCAAAAGAGTACACGATCAATTAAAATCCAGCACAGAGACACTGCTGTTGGCTGTTGATGGTTGCTCTTCTTTTGGGACTCAGCCTTGAGTAGGCTGTCCATGCCCCAGTGTATAGAAAAACACCCATTCACATATGGGCAGCATTAATTGGACCCAGGGGGTTATTAATAACAACAAAAAAAAGAAAGGGAGAACACAAAATTGGAAGGGAGATGGGGGAACTAGAGGGTGTTGGAGGGAGGTGTGTGGTAGATGGATGTAATCACAATACATTGTATAAATGTGCGAATACATCAAAGAATAAATAAAATGTTATTAAAAATAGATAAGCTAAAAATTTAAGAGCCAGGTTAAAAAATTTCTAGATGGTTGCATCCTTGTCTTTGGGCAAGTTTAAGAGGAAGGGAAAGCTAGTATTTACCCCTTAAGCACAATGTCAAGATTTAAGTTCATAGAGATGCGGTGTCTTATGAATATGATATTTTTATTCTTGAGTAATAAGTGGATTTGAATGCAGCTGTTTGGGGGATTTCATTAAATGTATTTTTGATTTATGAAGATGAACATATTACTTCTTTCTTTTTAAATGTGGTAAATTATGAGTAGAATATCATCTGACGAAACATATTCTGCTGACTATGACTGTGGAAAGTCTTCTAGGAATCCACCAGTTCCAATTATCTCTTTGGTGGGTGTCCCCATAGCACTGTGGACCATGTCCACCTCAATACCACAGGGCCTGAACAAGAACAGAAATGAAAGCCTACATTCCATATTTCTAAATATTTTAAAACTATAAATCAAATAAAGCATTAAATAACACACGTTCCTCCCTCTTACCTTGACATACACACCCTCAGAACCACCTGGAAAACTAGGTTCCCATTAGAATTCTCAGAACACCGAGTTCTCTGCAGAAGCAGGACCAAGAACAGCGCTCTCCAGGCCATGCCAACATCCTGCAGCCACGCATCCTTTTCTGTCCATTTCTGACTCCACCAGGCATGTCTAACTGTGGTACCCACATGGAGTATGTCCCAGGACAGTGATGATGAGGCCCAATGTATTTATAGATGACAACATCAAAACATGGGCATGCCTGACTCTATAACTTCAACAACAGGTTTCTTTGTCATGTTTACAGACAATCAGTGACATGGGCTACCCAGGCAAAACCTATTTAAGATCCTCTCTCCTGTCACCTGCAGGTATGGACCCAGACAGCAAGGTCCGTGTTCAGGAGAGTGGGACTGGAGAAGCCTGCCTTGGATCTAGAAGTTAGTCTGAGCAGCTTGAATAGAGAGTTCCTGCATCCAAGGCTTCAGAGGTGGGTCTAGTGGGGTTCTCTCACATCCTCCCTGACCCTGCCTGGTAAAGAGGGTCACAGCCCGGAGGCTGGGGCCAGAGAGGTGTTCTTTGAAACCTGAAGCCGACGCCAAGGAAAGATTGTGCCTGGGCCTATGGGAAGCAATGCTGCCAGTATCCAATGGTAACTTAGTCACTGAAAAAAAACACCTACACTTTTCCTGGTCTATTTACTTACATGTGTGTGTGTGTGTGTGTGTGTGTGTGTGTGTGTGTGTGTGTGTGTGTGTGTATGTGTGTGCCAGCCACACTGCACATGTGGAGGTCAGAGGACAACTTACAGTAGTGGGTTCTCTCCTGCCATGTGGATTCTGAGCATCAGGCTTGGCCGTAAGCACGTTCGTTACCTGCTGAGCAGTTTTGTCAGTGCCTCGCCATTTGGTTTTACTTCTTTCCTTTTAGGCTTTATATCCCACATCTGCCCTGCTCACCCCATCATGACCTCCTAGCACAGTGTCTGGCAGCTGATACTGATATTTTTGGAATTAAAGAAATGATAGTCATTTTAAAACTGGCCTTCATCTTTTGAAATTCTTTTTTAATTTAAAAAAATCTTTTCATACAGTATATTCTGATAAGGGTTTCTCCTCCCTCAACACCTCCCAGATGCTCCCCACCTCCCCACCCACCTGACTCTTCCATGCTAGAAGCCACCAGGGGAACAGTGGCCATGGAAGCTGGTGTGGCATCCTCATGGCAGGGAGTATAAGCAGAGGACAGAACACCTCTCTGAGTCAAAACTGTTGAGGATGGACAGATCACTCTGGGATGAGGTCATTTCTCTTCAGGCTTCATGACACATTGTTGGGGATGGTACTTTGGAAAGTAGATGCATGCTTGGAACATGTTTTGAGATGATCTCTTTCTTGTGACCAAGTAAGAGATGAGTTTTCCAGAGAAGATCAGTGAGGAGACATGTGGCTCCAATCATGTCTAGAACATTTGGTTGGACATCGGGGAAGAAGCCACTTTGAGAGTCATAGTTCTCTTCAGTTGTGAGTAGAAAGTAGAGGACTCAGATGTGAAAAGCAGGAGCCACGGTGGCACTGTCCTGCTCCAGAGGGACAGAGCCACATCAGATGGCCTGTCCCAGTCTGTCTCAGCATACAATTGTGATGTTCTTATCTGTGGATAGCTGAGGAAATTAGTCCCTACAAGGAAGTGTCAGGAAGTAGCCAGGAGGGAGTGACTCCGGGGAGTTAACAGCTGAGATGAGGCATGATTGCCCGTATCAGTGACAGCTGTCAGGAACACATGGCTAAGAGCACACTAGATTTTTCCAGAAAACAAGCTGGTGACGTCTCAGAAAGGAGTGTCTGTGACTTGAGGGAGCTGAGGGAGCAGCAGTGACAGTTTGTATCAGGACTATGGAAGGTGAGAGTGCATTGGCAGCTAGGGGAATATCAAGATGAACCGGCATGGGATGTGACCCTAGAAAGGTCCCTGGTGATGAGCGAGAGGAAGGGGTTGAGAATCGGCTGGGTGAAGGAGAGCTGCTGGTACAGTGTGAAGCGCTGCTCCTCCTGGACTCAGCCTGCACTGCTCTCTGTAAAGGAAAGGCTCCGAGAGCTAGACTTCAGTGTGGCTTGGAGATTTCTAACTTGACCAGCTCAAAGCTTAGGGATAGTGATCACACACTTCTCCCTTTTCAGCTGGCTACTGGCTACTAAGAAGCCCGATATTGATAGTTGCTGTACAGCTCTTTCAAAGACAATTCTGAAGCAAGAATAAAGCATAGGGGATGAAGTCCAGACAGAGTGGGAGAAGCCTTACGTTGTGACTGCTGCTTCTACACCCTGTGGAATCACTTTCAGATCACAAACACGGCCACGTGGGTGTGGTCCCATCTTTTCTTTGGAAATGCGAAAATTGAGGCTCAGAGTTTCTGAGCTCGGATGGGATGGATGCAGGTTGAAAACAGAGGCTTGATGACTGCATTCCTTAATGCAGTCACTGAGCAGCTGCTGTTCTTCATCGGCAAGGGAAGCTGGGGTTTCTCACACTCCCTGGCAACCTTTCAGAGCTTCACTCATCAGTATATTCATAATGATGAGTTTAGCACAACATAATCATCTATTATTGATCAAGGATATTGATCAAAGTGGGGATGGTGCTTTCTCTCATTTTTAGAATCATTAACGGCACCACAGACTGAGTGGTAAGATTGTAGGTGGTCACTGTGTCTGTACAGTATACAGAATTTAAGTGGCTTCTGAATAGATCTGTTCTCTGAGCCAATGCTGTCTTTGGCCTGGTAGCTTAATGTTGGACTCAGGATCATTACGTGGGAGGACACTGGCAACTTTCCTCATATCTTAGTGCTTCTGAGCAAAATGATATGAACCTGTTACCATTGCTTCTGCACAAATGGTTAGAATGTCTTCCATTGATTCTTTTTTATTCTGACCTAGCTCCTTTTATTATTAGATTGTTTTGATGAAGTTTTGTTTTGTTTCAGGTGTTTTATTTCTTTATTTGTATGTGTATTCGTGTGTCTGTTTGCATGTGGAACCCAGAGGTTGACATTATCTTCCCTGATCATTCTCCAATTTATTTATTGGAGCAGGGTCTCTCACTGCCTCTTGGAACTCTTAGCTATGCAGCTTGCTCCGGGGAAATTCCTGTTCCTGCCTCTCAATGGCTAGAAATACAGATGGCTGTCAAGCTTGCCCAGATTTTACAATCTTCTGGGACATGAACTCTGCTCTTGGTGATGCAGGTGAGTTCTTTATCCACTGAGCTATCTCCCTCACCCCTCCCATGTTTTTAAAGATAGAGTTTTCTATGTAGCCCAGGCTGGATTTGAACTCATGATCCTATGTGTGTACTCCCTGAGTACTGCCATTACATCCTTTTTATTTTCCTAATAAGAATACACCAGTGGAACAAAGTGGGCTTCATCATGACAGTTTCCTGCATGTGTATGACGTAGTTTGATACATTACTTTTCTGTGACTGTCTTTTCTCTTCTCCCATGAGGCTCCCTTTCTGACTTGGACCAGCAAGACATTCTCCAGTGACAGAGTCCCAAGAAGGAAGGTCCAAGGAATCAGGGATAAAGATGATAGAAGAGGTGGGCTCAGGAGGTTTTGTACAAGTGATGTCTTAAGCCAAGCAGGCTTCTTAAAGAGTTCAGCATCTTTAAGAAGGGGAATGCAGAAGGAGAGCACAGACTATCTCAAGAACACTGTATACACAGTGACAGTGGGATGAGGTGGGCTTGTGGGCGTACTAGCTCGGTCAAGCTTTGTTCCTTCTCCATACACCAGGGACTTAGGGAAGCCTTGGGTCAGTCCAGCCCTCAACGTCTTTCCTCTCCTCAAACAGTCTCCCTTCCGCTTTTAGTTCCCTTTAAAAAAATCTAGGTCCTCTGTATGAGGGACACAAATGACGATAGTTTTTCAGAGCTGAGCTCCTGCTAAGCCTAGCCCTTGAGAGGATCTTATCCACTGCAGACACCACTTCCTCCTCAGCAGGTTTAGATTTACTCTGCAGAAACAAATTTGCTGATTTTCTCTTCTTAGTGACATTTCACATCAAAGTAACATCAGCACCTGATTTTCATTGATAATTGCCTGTCTGTGTCAGGGAATTAATGAGAAACTTTTAGTGTTTGTTTCTTTATCACAAACACAGGTCAAGTCGCCTTTTGCATTAATCTTTTGTTTATTAAATTAGCCACAGAGTCAACATGTTTTCATAGAGACAGTAGAGCAATAAAAGAACATAACGGTATATTTTTCTGGACACTGAAAAATGATTAAACTGTATAAATACTTAATGTATAAGTGGTTAAAATGTGTAAAGAAAGAGAGGTTGGGTTAAACAAGTAATGAAATTGAGAAAACTGTCTCTAAAAAAATCAAAATCAACTATGTAACCTCCATAGGTCTTCTGTATTTTCCCTTGCCTCCCTTGCAAGGCAGCAGCTACTTTCCACCTTGGACTGGCTCTCCATGGGTGGTATGTGGTGAACAAGCGGGCAGAGACAAGCAGCACCTCCCTGGGACAGTGAAACTGGGCAGACTTACCATGTGTCCTACTTCCCTTCTGTTGCTGTGACGAAACACCCTGGGCAAGAGGAGCTTAGGCCAGGAAATGGCTTATTTGGCTTACACTTCCAGGTCACAGTCCCTCATTGAGGGAACTCAAGGCAGGAACTTAAATGCTCCCTTGTACAGTCCAGGCACACCTTCTTAGGGAATGGTACCACCTAAAGAAGACTGGGCCAATTGATCCTCAAGACAATCTCCCAGAGACATATCTACGGGCCAATCTGGCTTAGGCAGTTCCTGAATCAAGGCTTTCCTCTCAGGCGACTCTAGACTTTGTCAAACTGACTGTTTTAGCAAGGCACCGTCCACTGTAACATCTTCCACTTCCAGACTTAAGATTCATCTCAACTACAGTCCACTCACTGTGTGTGCAGGCGTCACTGAGTCCCACCTACATCACCATCATGGGGTTTAGAGATATGGTCTCTGATATAAAAGGGTAGACGCTCTCCACTGCTTGCCATGCCTTTGCCTATGACCAGAAGTCTTGTGGCTTTTCCTCCCATCCACAACCTCTGGCTAGCTCTTCTTAGCTAGCAAGTGAAGCACTGTTTCATAACTTCTCTGTTCTTAAGGAGCCAGTAACTAGCAAAGAAGCAGTAATATGTACAAAAGGTCTGGTGAGTGGAATCATGACTTACCAAAGACGTCTTCACCTTATTCTCTGTGACCTGTAACTGTTACACAGTGTGGCAAAGGGAACCACAGGGGCAGGTGGAATCAGGCTGCCAATCATCCGACTTGATGATTAGGAAGGCAGCCTCCCTAGGCTTGTGAGTGGTCTCACTACAGATCATAGGGTTGGAGAGTCAATGCCAAAGCCAGGGAGAGAACTGAAGATGCTGCACTGATGGCTTTGAGGAGAGAGGAAGGATCCTGGAGCTGAGGACCACACTGGGCTCCAGAACCCCGAAAAAGCAAGGAACAGATTCCCTCCTCGAGTGTGCAAAGACACTGACGTAGTCCAGAGACTCGAATTGTGCTAGAAGATAAGAGATCATGGTGTTTGATCTGCTATGTTCAGATAATTACTACAACAGCCATAGAAAGGCAAATGCAGAGTGCAGATGTGAGCATCTTGGAACGGGAAGGCCTGTAGCTAGAGGTTTTTTCTCCACGTCCTGCCAAGCCCCGGCAGTCCCGTGTTCCGTGGCTTTACCTGCTGCCTTTACATGATTCTCCCTGGACGGCAGGCTGGTGTCTCCTCCAGACTTCCACCTCCCAGCCTCTCCTCCCTGTTTGTCCCACCTATCCTATACTTCCTGCCTGGCTACTGGCCAATCAGCATTTTATTTATTTACAACATACAGGACATCCCACAGCAAAGGCCTTGTTGCTGATTTCCATATCACATATATCTTAAGACCCTCCCTCAGGTATCAGCTCAAATGTGTTACCTCATAAGAAGGCAATGCCTGTCTTCACCTTCCCTTGTCTCTTCTGAGGGATGCCAGACCTCTGAGCTGGTCCCTGCCCTTTGCTGCTGTCCTTAATCATTGTACTATACTTTCCTACTGTAGAGATTTCCATAATCACAATTCAAATCAAGTTTTGTTATTTGTATGCATCTGAGACAGTGTGTGTGTGTGTGTGTGTGTGTGTGTGTGTGTGTGTGTGTGTGTGTTTGAGATTTACAGGCATTCTTTTTTGGAAAGATTTATACTGTCTTAATTCTAAGATTATGTTCTTACATTTTAAATTTAGAATGTCCTTTAAATGAAATGATGTTGCTAGAATATAGTGGTCTTTCTTATTTTTTTCTTTTTCAAACATCTTATTTTTTCCCAATAAAATGTTAGCAGTCTGACTTTATTTCTAAACATAGCAGTGACTGCTTGTATCTCAGTGCATGGAACAGAATTAGTAGATCCCTTGGGCTCACTGGTTAGCTAGCCCAGGAAAACCAGTGAAGTCTATGGCAAGTGAAAGAGCCTGTCTCAAAAAGCAAGGTTCAAAGTCATTGAAGAAGACACCTGAGGGGTCAACCTCTGCCATCTCCAGGCACATACATAGGTGAGTACACCTCTGAACACATGTAAGCCACACATACACACACACACACACACACACACACACACACACACACACACACACACGTAAAAAATTGGAAACCTTAGTTCCAGATGCTTGCAAATGTTGTTTATTCATAGCATCTTCTTCTTTTACTGAAACACACATCACATTTATTTTTATTGCATTTTTAAATTTCTGAACTGTATTCCTCATAAGGGAGAGACTAGGACTGCTTTAGATTATATTCCAGCCTAACACAGTTCCTGACATGGGACAGACATACAATGTAATTTTGAATTAATGGCACTGATTACGAAATATACATATAATAATATTACAAGGGTTAACATCTCACTTATTATGCCAACACCCCAATATGCATAAGATAAATTGCCAGAGGTTACACACTGGATACAAAAGCAGAACTATTTGCTTTTGGATATTGCATGCTCCTAAAATTAAATTCTGCCCTAAATAGGCAATCTCAAATGATGCAGCTGTACTCTTTGCCAATATCTGGCTACCAAAATTCTTCCAGAACTTAGTAGCAAAAAAGAAAAAAAACCACTTTTTAAAATCTATCCATCCATCCATCCATCCATCCATCCATCCATCCATCCATCTATCTTAATTAGTAAATGAGAGCTAGCTAACTAAACCCTGTTTCTTCCCATTTCAGCCCCGGTAAGCACAGAATGCCACGTTTTGCTCATTTGAGTTCTGGGGATCACAGAAGAGGCTTTCCAACACTCCGTGGTCGTCTTTCCTGAGTTTCTCTCTCTGCCCTGTCCTTCCTTATTCAAGTCCTGCTTGGTTTGTGCTCTCTCAGCTCTCCTTCCACTATGTTTCATTGTGTTGTAAACCACCAGAAGTACGTTTTGAGAGGGACTCAAGCTCTGTCTGGACCCTCGCCGCTGAGCGGAGACCCACGTCCCCGTGTTTTCCCGACTGTAGTCTGTTCTCCATACTCTGTTTGATTTCTCTCACTGTAAGAACAGCAGCCAAGGGGCAGGCTTCTTCTGTGTGGTTTGCCGAGGGACTAGGTAAATTCATCATACATGTTTAAACCGAAATCCGCCCTTTGGATAGTATATTCTCTATATGGTGCTTTAAAAATAGAGGTAATTGGGAATTAAAGGCAAATTTCATGCATGTAGTTGTAATGCTTTGGGAAGTGATCATTAAGTAGACATATATTCTCCAGCAGGAATATATGCTAGAATGCACAGACGTGATTTTTCTGTGAAATAACACTAGATAAAGCAGAACAGTATCTGGGGCAAAGATGCTTTGAGCCAGGCGGTGGTGGTGCACACCTTTAATCCCAGCACTCAGAAGGCAGAGGCAGGTGGATCTCTGGTGAGTTCGAGGCCAGCCTGGCCTACAGAGTGAGTTCCAGGACAGCCAGGGCTGCACAGAGAAACCCTGTCTTAAAAAAAACCGAAGAACAAAGAAACAAACCAACAACAACAACAAAAAAACCCTCAAAACCAACCACAACAAACAAACAAGCAAACAAACACCCTCTCCCCAAAAAAGATGCTTTGAAGGGCCTCGGGTGAATGTCTCTTTACTTTCACTTGCACATGAGAGTAACCTGCTCTATCAGCTCGTAGATGGATACAGATAGTGTGAGGGGCCGTGAGTCCTCTTTTACTGTAAAACTCATTTTCCCCAGGATTGAAGTGGGGGTGGGGCTCAAGGAGGACGTCACAGGAGTGTCTTATTGGCTTCAAAAATCTTCCTTTTTTTCCTCCCCAAATGTATTGAGCTCATAGCAACCGGCTGTGGGTATCTGTTCAGGTTCATATGTGTCTTTTCTATGGCACCAGCTGGGCCGTGTGGAAAATGTTTAACCCATTACCTAGGGTTCAACACAAGATTTTATTGGCAGCATGGCTTCTGATAAACAGAAAGTGCCACCAAACAGTTAGATGCTGCCCTTTCTGAACCAGTAGGCACAGGTTCAAACTTCGGCTCTGCTGCTTGCTAAGAATATTACTTTGATGACTCGGCACCTTTTTCTTTCCTCATCTGTAAGAGGTGAATCATCATCCCAACGTCTTCGGGTTGTATCAAGGGAGGTCAGTAAATCGAGTGCTGCCACACATTAACTGTTACATTCTGTTGTGTTTTATTGTTCGTGTGCTTAAGCCATTGGGTGGTCAGTGACTTACGCACATGAACAACAAAACAAAACAGAATGAAAAACACACTTCAAAACATTCAGATGAAAACAATTTTAAGAAAATAACTAGCTATTAAATTTACTCTAGGTATGAAAGTGAAGTAAAAGTTTCTTTTTTCCCTTTTCTAGTAGGGATGAAGAATAAACACGATAATTTAAAAATTGACCCATTTATCTGTCATCCAGTTGTAAACTTCATGTTCTTATAGTATTACTAGAGGCAATTCAAAGCCAACGTTTGGCACTGGTCTGCTGCTATCATGGAAGAAAACCATCCTTTCTATCAATCATTACCATTACTTGGAAAGAATCCTGAGACAGAAATCATGTTTGGCTGAGTCATTATTGATTGACATTTTTATGTCCTTTGTTCTAGAGAAATCAATGGTTTACACAAGATACTAATTGAGATATAACAGTTTCCACAAAATTGATCAGGAACAATCACTCACGATTAGTACAGCTGTAGCACCAACCCTATTCCAGGGAATACAGTTCTGGGTAGCAACCTCCACTCTATTTTTCCTCTAAGAATTTCTCCAGGAGACAAGGCAACACTGCATTTGACACATTAAAAATAACATCACATCGAAGACATTCTAATCTTAAATATTAATACTCAAATCACCAAAGCAGCCTTCGTAGATGTTATAATCTCTTAATATAAGAGAAATAATGCTTTTTTTGCTTGAACCTTACTACTAATAAAGTGTGTTCGAATTTTTATAGACAGTTTTAAAAAAATAAATGTTATTGCTTAATTGCTATCCCATTTCTTGAAAATATGGACAGGGACTTCACTGTAGAGACAGTGACCTCCTAGCACAGCCAGTGGGTGCTGCGGTCAGCACTGCTCTTGCTGAAGGACAGTAACTGGGTTCTAATGCAAGCCTATAACTGAACACAAATTAGAAGATGAAGCAAAGTGGTTTTCAGCTACTCTACAGAGCATTATAGAGAGCAAAATGTATTTGCCTGCAAAGGACTTTTCCAACTTGTTCCCAACTAAAATCCCCTCCTAAGGCACTAGGGAGCTGGAGTGTAATAACAGAACTGGGACAGAAACATGCCAAAAAGAGAGGAAAATGATCCCAGCAAATGCACAGCTGTTCAAGTCATACATCTGCCTTACAGATTTTTTTAAGCTATGATTTTGGAAAGATAAAATGTGGCAACATGATGGTTGGGTGAGAATAAAGAAAGACAGGCTTGCTCATATGGGGCTGATGGGGGTGTAATGTGGCATGTTTATTAACATTACAAAAATGTGTAAATTCTTGGGCTCAAGCTCAAGGAATGTAACCTGCACACACCTGCATCCTCGCACAATGGCTCACATTCAAGCTTGTTTTCTGTAGCACTGGACCTCTACGTGCAAGTCACTGCAAGCACCATAGGTGGTCATCAAGGCTGATGTACGTCCTTAAAATAATGAAATGCTATGCAGTCATAAAAAGAAAGAACATGTGAATTCTGATATAAAAGGGTCTTTATCATTTAGTGTACTGCCATCTTGTTTATATTTATGGAATTAAAATTCAACAATGGTTGCTTCTTTGGAAAGAAAGTTGGTGTCTAGAGGATAGGATACGCAGTTTCTCCCTCTTTAACTTTGTGAGTATACTGCTATTCAAAAAAAATGAACAATTTAAAATATATAAAACAGAAGGAGTGTGCCGCAGCACACTCCGCCTTGGACTAGTCACATTGTGTCTGGTGAGCCTGTAATTTATGAAGTATCCCTCTGTTCTTGCTCCTGGCACCAGGATGTGCTTAGAGGTCACAATATATATCATAGGCACCAACAGCTCTCTCAGACTTCATCCAGGCTATCTGGGATTCCTTCCTCCCTTCCTTCCTCCCTTCCTCCCCCCCTCCTTCCCTCCCCCCCCCTCTCTCTCTGTCTGTCTATCTGTCTGTCTTTCTCTCTTTCTTTCTTTCAATTCCCTATTTGACAGCCTAAACTAACAAGGGCCATTGATAACAACACTGTGACTTCTCAAATTGACATTTTCATGTGGAAGACTGCTATTCAAATTCTCTGGCATAGCAGAACTCTGACCAAAAGCACATAGCCATCCAGCACCCACTTTCAAATGCATTCTCGGTGCTGATGCCACTAAAGCTGAAAGGTTCACACAGTGCCTGGGTCTTAAGGCGTCTGTGGGGAGGACTCTCTGTGGGGGTCAGAATTGCTGAGCAGAGCCCTGGGTGTCAGCCGAGGAGCCCTCTAGTGGAAGATGACATGTGCTCTGGGTGTGAAGAGCACAACAGCTCAAACACTTCCTTTGCTCTCCTTTGGCCAAAGTAAATAAATGCTAAGTCAGTTCACTCTGAATTTGATGTTGATATCAAGGATGCGCTACTTTAAATTAGTTTAAATATATTTTTATTTTGTTTTGTGCACTGCTAAAATAAAATTGGAGGCCAGGAAATGATTAAAATGAAAAACAATCGAGTGGTGTGAAATTTCCCATTACTGATATTCACACCTTCTGAAGACGTCAGAGAATGGGAATATTGATTATTAAATTTTTCATCATTCTGCTTGGTATTTAAAAACATTTCTGGATTGATTAAAGCTTCCCATGCCAACAAATTATTGCGCCTATCTGGAAACCAGCTCTCTAGGAATCAGCCACAGCAAACTGCAATGCAAGACGCAGCACGTGACCATCTGACACAGGCTTGCACGCACATGCACACACGGTGTGTTACTAAGGCCCGTAGAGAGTCCCCACTTACAGACAGTTTAAGGTAACGTTGAAAACTCTAGGTGAAAAAGGCAGCTCATTTATTAAAATGCTGTGCTCACTAGTATATGCATGGATACATTTCTCTGGAGTCATCAGAAACAATTATTCAGTAATATTTCAAATATCAAAACAAGAGAAAAATCCAATAAATATAAATGAACATGTCAAAACATACAAACAGCCTTGGTGACTAACTTTAAAGGTGTGTTATAAGAGCAGTTTATCACTGGAACTGTTGGGACAGCTCTAGTAACCGTTACTGCTTTCCCATCAGTGTCCATGCAGGAGCAAAGGAGGCAGAGGCCGAGGGACAGAAAGGAGGAACCACCCATCTACAGCGCTACCTGAGGAAGCCACTTTCCCTTTGGACTGGACTTCCTGAGGTTTCCAAGCCCATTTCTGCACAAGGGGCGTACAGTGACATCTGCTTGGGATAGACCATCAGCTAGTTAAAATTGCAGGACAGAGTCCTTCCTCCTTCTTTTTGTCCAGAGGAGCATCCCACTCCTTCACCAGCACCCCACCTGGTCCCACTCCAGTTGTGTTGTGTGTCTTCCCTCACCCTTCACTGCTCGCTAGATGGTGGCCATTGTGCATGTGGCCTGTCTTCAACAGACTGCCCATACACCAAAAGGCTGAATATTCTCTCCACTTCCTTAAATTCAAGCTAGATTGTGTGTGATTGCCATGTCCTCGATGGACACTGTGCAGCTTGTTCCTTGTCCTTCCCTCAGATACACATGGTGGCAGAATGCCGTGCAAGGGCCACAGTCTCATCTTGCCATCGTGCAGACTCCTGGTACCACCCCCCTACCCCCCCTCCCGTTTGACATTCACTTTAGCTTGACTCCGGGGCTGTGGTTACTCTTTGCTCTTTTCTCTACATCACCTTCAGTGGGTTCACTTTTCCAGTTCCCTCTCATTTTATCACGGAAACTCTCCTGACTGCTCTTCTCTATCCTTTCTACCCAGTCCAGTGCTGCAGTCAGCCACCTTCACATCCCTGTTCCTGGTACACCACAGCCTGCAATCAGCCACCTTCACATCCCTGCTCCTGGTCCACCACAGCCTGCAGTCAGCCATTTTCACATCCCTGCTCCTGGTCCACCACAGCCTGCATGCAGTCAGCCACCTTCACATCCCTGCTCCTCATCCATCACAGCCTGCCGTCATCCACCTTCACATCCTTGCTCCTCATCCTCCAGAGCAGTTCTGCCTGCTCACTCTTTTCTTCACAACATCAAATCTGAATCAATCAAAACTTTAGGAACATGACATGGTAGTGCAAGCATGTTTTCTGAGCACATGAGTTGTGGAGGAGGGAGAATCAGGAGTTTATAGTGAGATGGAGGCCAGCCTGGGCTACATCAATCTGGATTTGAAAAATAAACAGAAATTTAAGGTTCCTACAGGCACACTGAGAAAAATCACCTAATTACAGTTATTGATAGTCTAGATTCATAGTCTAGCACCCTAGAGGATC
>CABHPP010144089.1:34142-48214 GCA_902168425.1 Peromyscus attwateri
ATCACTAACTACAGTTGTTGATAGTCTAGATTCATAGTCTAGCACCCCAGGGAGGACCTAGACTCTCCCCTTGTCCCTATTCAACCACTAACTACAGTTATTGGTAGTCTAGAATCATAGTCTAGCACCCTAGAGAGGACCTAGACTCTCCCCTTGTCCCTGTTCAGTCCATTTAATGTATCAATGCAGCTTGTTCATTGTGTGAATTCAAGTCTCAAATTTCTCAGCTGCCCTCAACTCAATAAAAATGTCTGAGTTGGGCTGGGGAAACAGTTCAGTTTGCAGGGTGTTGCACTGAATGCACCAAGACCTGGGTTCTAGCCCTAGTACCAATTACAGGAAGATCTTAGTTTTTCTCTTTCTCTCTTCTGTCTCTTTCTCTCCTCTGTCTCTCTGTCTCTCTCTCTCTCTCTCTGTCTGTCTCTGTCTCTGTCACACACACACACACACACACACACACACACACACACACACACACACTTTAGTTAAAAATTCTTTCAACTTGCCTTCCACCCTTAGCTGATTCTCACCCTTTCACTTCCTGTTGGGCATCTTGCACTTTTTATTTTCATACTTGCTAATCGTGTTTAGTGCTCAAACACTAAACATTTGAAACTAAGTTGAAGACGGCTCATTCCTCCATCTCCCCTGGGCTTCCACTGTGGCTCTCATTTCCTTCTAGGTGAACGTGCTGGACACTGGGGCCCCTTCCTTTCCGTCTCTGCACTGGAAGTTGGCTTTGTTCAGAGAGGCTGTCCTACAAGCAGAGTTGGCCATTGACTACAAGCAAGGAAACCAGCTTTTGGTTCCTGGTAGTTTCCTCTTTTAATGGAGGTCATTGAGATTGCATCATGTTCTCAGCCATGGAACCAGTGCTCAAACACAGCCAACATGGGAAGCGACAAGATGAAAGTCAGGCTTGCTCATTTTTGATCTTTATTCTGAGTATATGGTTAATCTAATATTTCAGGTTCATATCCGGGATTTAAAAATAGTATGACAAGACCTATTTTTGAGGAAGAAGGCTTCTTAGTTCTGTTAGTGGTGACTAGTAAAATATACTCTCTTTAAAGCTCTCATCAGACAAATAAGCTGTTCTTAGTCTTAATTCCACTGTTGGGAATTTGGTAGTTCCACTTGTAGTTCCGTTACTACTGAATTTAATCTTCTAATTTCCCTCCCTCCCTCCCTCCCTCCCTCCTTCCCTCCATGTTGGCCTTCCTTTCTTTCTCCCTCTCTTCCTCTCCCCCTTTCTTCCCCCTTCCTCCCCCCACTTCCTTTGCTTCTCTCTCTTACTTCCTCCCCTTCCCACTTGTAAAATTGCTGGTTCGGGCCTGCCCTTGCATTTCTCATCTGTACAGTCACACCCAGAGTCTTGTAATGGCTTCTAAGCCTTTTCCTCTAAAATCTGCCTCCAAACACTGCAGCTTTCACACCATTTTGATCAAGAAACACAGCAGGAAGCTTTCCATTCACAAACCCATTCACCTCCCAAAACACGAAAAACAGTATTTATTTTTTTTCTCCTCATTCTTTCCTCTTCCTTAATTTCCCCCTTTCCTTTTTATTTACTTTTTTTGTGTTCATCTATTTTGTTTATAGAGAGATATGTACCTGAATAAATAGAATAAACCTTTCAAAGTAAAATTTACCTACCAATGTTCAATAAACTCTAATGTTTTACTCTCTTCTCTTCCTTCCCCTCCCCTCCTCTCCTCTCCTCTCCTCTTCTTCCCTCCCCTCCCTTCCCCTCCCCTCCCCTTCTCCCCTCCCTCCCCCCCTCCCCCCCCCCCCCTCTCCTCCCCTCCCCTCCCCTCCCCACTTTCTTCTTCTTTAGTCTATTCTAGTTCATCCCATTCTATGTGCTCCCTTACATTCAGATTCATGGTTTCAATTAAACACAATATTGGTCACAGACCATTAAGTTGATTTCACATCTTAGTCACAGGTCAGAACTCAGAACTGAATTTTCTTTATACTGGAGTCTATAATAAAAATAAAATTTGGCCGGGCAGTGGTGGCGCACACCTTTAATCCCAGCACTCAGGAGGCAGAGCCAGGCGGATTTCTGTGAGTTCGAGGCCAGCCTGGGCTACCAAGTGAGCTCCAGGAAAGGCGCAAAGCTACACAGGGAAACCCTGTCTCGAAAAACCAAAAAAAAAAAAAATAAAAAAAAAAATAAAAATAAAATTTGTACTCAACCCATCTCCACATTGTTCCTTTCAGGAGACTTCTCATTGTCTACTGGATAATGTCCAACTCCTTGACAGAAACTGCAGGTTCCTGGTGACTAGTCAATGTTTCTAGTTCCATCTTCCCTCAGTCAGTCTTCTGTTTTCCTGGTGACACCATTTCTTTTTAGTTTAACTTCTTGATCTCTCTTTCTGGTTCCCTCCTGTCTTCATTATTCTTGCTGTTTTTCCCCAAATCAAGACTTGGATCATGGAGAGTCAAATTCTCACCATTAATCCATCAGATTGTATGGGGGACTTGGGCTGCTGTCAACCCCATTTTCTGTGTCTTCCCCGTGTCCGAAACTCTCCACAATCCAGCTGTCTGTCGAGCCCTGCACTCCCTGCCTTCCTCCTGCCCCAGGCATTCTGTTTGCACTTCTTCCCTAGGCTCCCCTGCTGCGAATGCTTTTCTCTCATTCCCACAGCAATCTCATCTTCTGTTCTTTCTCCACACCCTCCTTTTCCACTCAGCTTCTTATCTTTTGAGGTCACTGTAAAAATCCTCTTGTCATTTCTACGAGTACACCATCCTTTTAAATCTCCTTTTCTTTCATAGAGATGATAGTTCCCAGCTTACCCGGATTATTATGAAGATAGGAAAGTTGGCACAGAGTGTCTGCTGCATAGTTTGCTCTCATAAACCACAGACTTTCCTAAACTTCGTCATCCTAAACCTTTGCTCTTTTTTTATTAAGAAAAATTTTCCATTCATTTTACACACCAAAGATCCCCACTTCCTTCCTCCTGCCCCCACCCCAGCCTCCCCCTCCCAATCCCCCCACTTCCCCTCACAAGAAGGCAAGGCCTCCCATGGGGAGGCACATCCAGTAGAGGCAAGTCCAAGTCCTTCCCCCGCCTCAAGGCTGCACGAGGTGTCCCATCATAGGTAGTGGGCTCCAAAAAGCCGCTCATGCACCAGGGATGGATTCTGATCCTACTGCCAAAGGGGCCCTTAACCAGATCAAGTTACCCAACTGTCTGGCCATGCAGAGGGCCCAGCCCAGTCCTATGCAGGCTCCACAGCCACTGATCCAACTTTCATGAGCTCCCACTAGTTTGGTCTGGTCATCTCTCCAGGTTCCCCATCATGATCCTGATGCACTTGCTCACAGAATCCCTCTTCTCTCTCTTCGACTGGATTCCTGGAGCTCTGCCTGGTGTTTGGCTGTGGATCTCTGCATCTACTTCCATCAGTCACTGGAGAAAAGCTCTGTGATGACGGTTAGGGTATTCACTGATCTGATCACTGGGGTATAACAGTTCAGTTCAGGCACCCTTTCCACTATTTCTAGTAGTCCAAGCTGGGGTCATCCTTGGGGATTCCTGGGAACTTCCCTAACACCGGATTTCTCTCTATCCCCATAATATCCCCCTCCATCATGGTATCTCTTTCATTGCTCTCCCACTCCATCCCTGTTCCAGCTCAACCATCCTATTCTCTTATGCTCTCATCTCCTATCCCCTGCCTTCCATTGCCCACCCTTCATCCCCAGTTTACTCATGGAGATCTCATCTGTTTTCCCTCCCCAGGGCGATCCATGCATCCCTCTTTGGGTCTTCCTTGATAGCTAGCTTCTCTGGAGTTGTGGGTTGTAGTCTGTAAATCTTTGCAGTTTATACAACACTGAACATTGGATTTGTTCATGCTCATGTCTGTTATGATGCCACATGTGTGCCACGGTGCATGTGTGGAAGTCAGATCATGTTTGTTAGTGCTGCTGTACATGTGCCATGGGGCACGTGGGCATGTGTAGAAGTCAGAGGACAACCTGTGGTGTCAGTCCCCATCTTCCATCTTGTTTGTGATAATCTTTTGATTTTAGCCTCTGTGAATGCCAGGTGTGATGATTTGAAAGAAAATGGCCCCCACAGGGAGTGGCACTATGAGGAGGTGTGGCTTTGTTGGAGTAGGTGTGGCCTTGTTGGAGGAAGTGTGTCACTGTGGGGTGGACTTTGAGGTTTCCTATGCTCAAGCTATGCCTAGTGTGACACACAGTTGCTCTGCTGCCTTTGGATCCAGATGTAGAACTCTCAGCTCCTTCTCTAGCACCATGTCTGTCTGCATGCTGCCCTGCCTCCAGTCATGATGACAATGGACTAAACCTCTGAACTGTAAGCTAGCCCCAAGGAGATGTCTTCTTTATAAGAGTTGATGTGGTCGTGGTGTCTCTTCACAGCAATAGAAGCCCTGACTGAGACACCAGGCTAGCTGATCGTGAGAATGTCTGTTGGTGCTGGATGTGGACAAAGGCCCTCCTGATTGCGCAGCAAGTGTTTCATCCACTGGCCACTTCCCTGCTACACACCATCAACTCCTACTGCAGTAACATGGTGAGATTTATGTCCAGAGACTGACTCTAAACACCTTGAGGTCCAAACCTCTGTTGTATCACATCCTCTTACTGATATACCACCCAACAAGGTGAAAGAAAGTAGTCAGAAAGTGGCTACTTCATGATTTGGTTAAATTTAACAGAAACCCTGGTGCCAGGCATAGGAAATCTCCTTTCAAGCCGTTAGTCAGAGAAGTCTAAGAGATCCCCAAACAATGTGGGTTGTTTCATAGCCCTTGATTGCTTCTGAGAACTTGATGATCACACCCCATTGCTGAAGACACCGGATACTTCAACACAATGGGACTTGGAGGAACAGAGCTGGAGCTGACATGGGAGCTTCCTTTCTGGGAACTGGCTCTTATAGTAGAGAGCTAGCAAGTTGCCAAGAACGATGTGCACTGGTAGTCCTACCAATGTGTAAAGCCTGGGAACCACAACAATGACTCATCTGGTAAGATATTCGTGACAGCGCAACAGTGGCACTTTCATCATGGGGTGACCAGCAACTGGCTAACTGGACTTGAAGCTTGCTTAGTAGAAAGGAAATCATGACTGGGATTGTAAGCATAGCCAATACCCATGGCTAGAGAAATGACAGACCTGGAAGGAGAAGCTGTCAGTGCCGTTTTCCAAGCTAATGTTATTTCTAACTTAGTTTGACTGCTCATCCCCATATGCACAGGTGAGAGCAGCTCCACCCATCGTCTAAGAAGCTTGTTGTAAGAGGCAGAGACTACTACAGAGATCCACGATTATCAAAATGCGGAGAAACTATGACTGTGTGTACCCAACCCAATGGACACATCTTCAGCACAACCTCTGTACCTAAGGTCAGGGAAATCATGGCTGTGGGTGTGGAGAAATGTACGGTCCAGACCCAGCATTCTCACTCTAAGACAATATCTTCTGTATATGAGAGGGAAGCTACACCCATGAACCCTCACCAACACTAGCATAATGACACCAGCTGACATTCCAATGTGGGCAGGGAAAATTCCGGATGGTCCCACGACCAGATGAAGAGCCACTGGTGGTAGGCGCTGAGAGAGGAAGAATCAGTCTCTCTAGGGAGTTCCCACACAGGTTGTCCAAGCCCAAGTAATTAGCTGGACTCATGCACATACGACCACAGCTAAATGGACTCAGTAAATCATGTATACATGTATGCATATATATTCATGCATATGTAATTTAAAAATATAGTTATCTCTGTGATCATTACAAATTAAATTCCTATCAACTCAGCTACAGAATCCTCACACAACCCTAAACTGTAATCAAACTGATGATCCTCTCAAGGTTCACATGCACTAAAACTGATGATTCTCATGCAAATACTACATAGTGTTACCAAATTCCACTCTCGCTGTCCAATTTAATTTTCCAAATTTGTTGCAGGGCCACCAAAGCTACACAAAATGAAACACAGCGATACCCACTCTTTCTTCTCCCCTATGCCCCATTTAGCCTTATGTATTATATATACTATATAATGCATCTATCTATATGTATATGTGTGTGCATATACATGCAACAATAATTGAAGCAATCATGAATTTGGGAGGGAGTTGGGGGGCAAGAATGAGGTAGATGCAGGGCTCATGATGGATTCTTAGTCAAATAACACAATTTTTAAAAAATGATTTGCGGTTGACTTCATGGTATAATTCCATCATTGTCATCACCATCAAATGACCAAAACAAATGCTCCAGAATTTATTTATTTCTTGATATAATGTTTGGCGGTGACATTCAAGTATATATGAGTTCAGTGTTCTAGGTTTCCATACAATGCATTCAAACAGGAAACCACACAGAGATCCTGCAATGAAATCCATTTCCTTTCATATTACCCCCTGCCTAACTAAATCTTAGTCTCTGATATGGACAGAAGCATCTCCTAGGTGGAAATAAAGTGTTCCTTGTCTTAGTGAATGTCAATTGAGGTCACAGGAGAGCTAAAAAATAACTAAATATTGAAATAGAATTTTCCACTAACTTTCTTCTACATGGCACAATCAGAAGAGCAGCCTACCAGCTCACTCCATGCTACATCTCTGAGACAAAATAAAGCACTGGCGAGAGTCTGCTCCAACACTGAGCTGCACTGTGAAGGAAGGCTGAATGGGGCATAGGGGAGAAGAAAGAGTGGGTATCGCTGTGTTTCATTTTGTGTAGCTTTGGTGGCCCTGCAATAGACTTGGAAAATAAAATTGGACAGCAGGAGTGGTATTGATAACACTCTCTAGTATTTGCATGAGAATCATCAGTTTTAGTGCATGTGAATCCTGAGAGAATCATCAGTTTGATTACAGTTTAGGGTT
Organism: Peromyscus attwateri; assembly: GCA_902168425.1. Lineage (NCBI taxonomy): Eukaryota > Metazoa > Chordata > Mammalia > Rodentia > Cricetidae > Peromyscus > Peromyscus attwateri. Next base: position 41,037 of record CABHPP010144089.1, read on the forward strand.
GTGTGAGGATTCTGTAGCTGAGTTGATAGGAGTTTGATTTGTAATAATCACAGAGTTAACTATATTTTAGAATTACATTTACATTCACTGTCACAGATTAAACAAAAATGGCCTTATGAACTATGGAAATGACCCTGTTCATCAGAAAGACCTTGCTCAACTTCTTAAGGATCAATCAAGCATTCTTGTGAGGTGTTCAGGCATGAGGCGGTTTACTATTTCAGACAGAGATGCTAACTCGCCAGTAGTCAGGGCTTAGCATCAACCCATTTCTAGGTATTTAATTGGAGAGGCATCATTAAGCAAATTAATTTGCTTTTTGAATTCATTTGAGGTTATTTTAAGTGTAGGCTTCCAAAGAGTAAATTTTTCAAGCCATTTACATTTATTTTAATTTTTAGTTCAGAATTTTCTGGGTTTACACACAGGAATTTTTAAGAATCCCAAAGCTGCCCAGGAATGGTTCACTGTGGCATTTCTGTACATGTATGCCATGTATAATGATCATACAAAAATGACTGACATATTCCCTGGATTGATTCTTGGTTTTATTTTGATACATGGTTTCATCAGGTAATTCAGTTTGTCCTCAAACTCTTGACCCTCAACTTGCTAAAATCCTGGGATGGCAGGTATGCACAGCTCTTCCTGGCTCTGTGGGTTTTCAAAAGTAGTCTTAGAATGTTTACATATTTATCAATTCTCTTTTAAAAGTTTGGCATGGGTTACACCTTTGTAAGTGATCTAAAGGAGAATAAATTAATGGTCATCTAGGATAGTGGCTTTTCAACCTTTAGTTGTTCAATCAACACTTTACTCATGGAGCTAACAGAATCAGTGCATAGGTCTACTCTCTTGTGGGTCCTCCACATTTGTGTACAGATTCCCTTATAGCACCCGTAAATGTTCAATAGATCTCCAGGCATTGTAGTTATATTAAGAATGTGATGTTGGTGGCCTTTTCCTATGAGCTATGGTTCTTCTCTCATTTGTAAAGTGACAAAAATTATAGCACAGACTAATTGATTGAAAAATTTCCCCTCACTCCCTTGCATATTCGACCACCATTGGAGTAACCAGAGAGCTTGGTTCTCTTGAGATAATTGCTGTCTACCTGGAGGGCATCACCTGGCCTGTCTCCCATACTATGGGCACTAACTACCAACAGGAAGTTTCCCCCCCTTAGCTGCTATGTCCATAGCTGCTTCTGTGTGGAGAATAGAGGGAGGCTTGCTAGGAGTCAGGGCAGTCAGAGGGTAAGGGGTGGCTGACCCTGGTTTATCTGGGAGCAAAGTTTCCATTGTGTCAAAATCAAGGACCTGTCACATTTCCCATTCTGGATAATATTTCTCAGCCTCTCAGATAATTTGTTGCTTTAAGCCAGGAAGAACTCTTCCTTACATACCTTAATGTTTTAATCTTTGTGATTCCATTGGATGGGATGACAATCACCAGAAGTAACTAAATTATATGGCTATAGGTACACAGTCTTTCTGCACATCCATCTAAAGGTGACATTTTAGTGGCGGTGTGTGTGTGTGTGTGTGTGTGTGTGTGTGTGTGTGTGTGTAGGAAGTGCCTTTAAAGTATAAATGATAGCACATTGAAAAATAGCAACAAAATAGACAGAAAAATGCATAACCCAGAAATATAAATCCAGTCTTGGCACTGAGTGGTGGGTCCCTATTCCTGCATCTGAACTTTCATCCCTCAGGGCAGTAGTAATGGCAAACATAAGTGCTAACATACCCCTTTTTTCTTATATTAGTAAATTTTAATTTTTCTAGACACCTGTTTTGCTTAGTGCTTAATTATTTAAGAAAAAAAACATTTTTTCCTATGAACCTCAAGAGCTACAAGATCAACCTATTAGACAAGATGTGCCTACCTGTGTAGTAATGGCATGCCTTTCATGGGAGCAACCAACCACCTTCTGACTGCACTCGAATCCTGTTCCCACAGGAGAGGATTCATGCCTAGCATTGTAAACCTGTTCAACAGCTCATGCCTGGGGAGGTTATCAGTCTAATGGGATAGCTTTCTATTGCTGTTTAATTAAATTGACATCGCATCAAACTGCCTTTAAATATCTGCTTATACCCATAGATGAAAACTTCCCTCAGCCTTAATCAAAGAGAGCTCTCTTTGCATTGAACAGTAATGAAAACAGATTGTTATTCAAGATGTTGAAAATCAGTGACAGTTAAGGGACCAGCCCTAAACAACAAAATTTTTATCACTCCCTTTAATGCTCAGAGAATAATTTGGGAGAGGGAGACAGAAGAAAGTGTGTGCTAGAAGATAAAAACAGGGCCGTGAAGAGCAATCCTTTCACTGCAATTGTGAACTCAAAGTAGCTGTGGTTACTTACATTGACCTGCAAAGGAGTGGTTTTGTTAACAACCCCTCATGCTGGAGGATGAACTAGCACTATTGGCTATTGGTAGATCCTGGGATTGGGGTATTCCTTGTCTTCAGTTGGGTCCCCACTTCGGAGCCCACTCGGCTCTAATGGATAGTTGCAAACCCATGCTCACATTGATGTCACAGGCTAACGCCCGTGGGTCACAAAACAAGACAGACAGGAAAGTGAGACAAAAATTTGTAGGGTAGAGGGAAGGTGGATGAGGTGGGAGGAGACAGGAGAGGGTAGGGATGAGGTAATCAGTGTGTATTATATTCATGTTAGTATTGTCAGAGAACAAACTTAGTGAATAGAAAATAAGAAGAAAAGGAAATCATCCAGTTTTATTATTTTATTTTTGAGGTCAAGAGAAGCACACATTAGGTATTTTTCTGCCACGAAAATTTGCTAACATTTTTTCTAGGGTCTTTAATCACAAGATACTTCCTGGTTATGGATGAACAAAGCCAGCAACAATCAAAAACTGAAATGTCTAATCTTAACATACAAAGTTCAACAGTTTATACCTGGAAACCGAGAGAAAGTGAACTATTTCTGGCTTCCTGATTTGAGCATTTAAAAGAAGGCTTGTATTTTTGTAACAAACAGCTAATCATTTATAACAGTCTTTGATGTAGATTGCTCTTTCCAGAAAAGGAATACAGTAGAGAACAATGTATTATTTGGGTTATTGTTTGGGCCAATTTTAATATAATTAAAAGTAGATTGGAGTTTTTGTTTCCTGGTTCTCAAGACCAAACCCAGAATTGTCTGCATACTAGGCAGGTGCTCCAAGACCACACATTTTAAATGTTAATCAGCCAAGGAAAGGACTATAGATTAGCAATGTTGATAACAAGCAGCTGGACAAACCCTCTGGAATGCTGAAGTTTAAAATTTTTGTTTGGATTGCACTGTGTGAGGCTCAAGAAGCTGAGTTCTGTTATAATGTGTACATAAACGAGATTCCATTAGGCAGTCGCTGGCATCCCGTGTGTCAGCCATTGTCATTTCTACCTTACTGCACTCTAAGGAGTAAAGAATGTCGGTCAGCACCATCACACAGGACATCAGACAGAGACGCTGACGCCAAACCCAGCATCATGTTCATCACAGCCTTGCACTTTTGTGGCTGCCTAGAACTGTGGAGGTCAGTGTACAGAAGAGTTTCCAGGTGGCAGCCACCTGACAACCAACTATTGGCTGGGCATAGCCCTTGCTACCCAGAGCGGCTCCTGGAGCAGCAGCATCGATAATATGTGGGAACTTATTTTGAGGTGAGGCATCTGGTGTGTCATTTAGCATGTCAGAGCTGCGTTTTAAACAATATCCCTGTACAACATCTCTATACCTTCTAGTGGGAAGAGCAAAGAATTTGGAGCATGAAGAGCCCTGCCGCAGACTGGGTATGGCACCTTAAGGAAGTTGCTTAGCTTTTGAAAACATCACTTTTTTTGCCTCTAAAAGAGAGTGTGACTAGCTAATTTAAGGAGTTACTGTGATGATGTATTTGCATATGAATGTCTTGAACTAGAAAAGTTTTGGGTGATGTACTGCCTTGCAAGTCCCCCAATATTTGCTTCCCTTGGTTTTCTTAACAGAAGACTTTCTGACTAGGGCAAGATGGGACCCCAGGGCACTTTGACATTGCGTTCTCCTGAAGGTTAGGCATGTTAGAATTTCTTCCTTTGAGAGCTGTCAATTTGATTCATTAGCCCACTTATTGATTGAATATTTTTCTTTGCTATTTAGTTTTTTGAATTCTTTATAGATTCTAGATGCTACTACTCAGTTAGATGAACACATAGCAAAGATTTTGCTTCCATTCTTGTGAGGAAATTGAGTCTTGTGTGGATGTATACTAGTCCAGTGACTATGGAAGTCAGTATGAAGGTTTATCAAAAAGCCCCAAATGGAAAGACTTTATAATCTAACTGTACCTCTCTTGGGTATGTACTTGAAGGACTCTAAGTAAACATACTACACAGGTACTCACACATTGGTACTTTTTGCTACCCTAGTCACCCCTGCCAAGACTAGGAACCAGCCTAGATATGTACAGTGACAGGAATAAAGAATTCTATCTATCTATCTGTTTGTCTGTCTATCTATATCTATATCTATATCTATATCTATATCTATATCTATATCTATATCTGTATCTATGACTTTATTTAGCTCTGGGGAAATCTGGAATTATGGCATTTTCAGGAAAATGGATGGAATTGGAGATCATCATGTTAAGTGAAATAAGTCAGACTCTGAAAGACAAATACCACAAATGTGTAGAATTTAGATTTAAGTGTGTGTGTATGTGTGTGTGTGTGTGTGTGTGTGTACAGGACATGAGAATAGAAAGGGTACTATGAAAATGGAGGAAGAGGTCTAAATGGAGGGGTTATAAGAAGAGGTAATGGAATATATATATATATATTCATATATTCCATACATATGAAAGAAATGAAAGTAAAGGTTCTATTAGTAGTGGGAGAAACAGTCCAGGAAGATAGGAAGGATGGGGAAGACAGTGGGTGGCTATAAGAATAAAGCATAATGATCTATATATGAGAATGTAATAATGTATCTCATTTCTTTGTATGCTAATTAAAAACAATAAAAAAGAACTACATACTGATATCAGGAAGAAACCCACAGCTATGTAATACAATAGCCCAGGTAGTCAGAACCTGATTCTATTGCACAAAGCTATACTGTGTTAGACTCCATTTAAATTAAGCTTTCTGGGATATCCACATTGTGAGGCCCTGGAGACTTGCTACAGAATTATTCTCAGTAGAGCAATTATAGGTGAGGCTGTCCTATAATAGGATATTTTTGCTACTTCATTAAATAAACCCCCTTGAATGGGCTCCAAAATGGACCTGCCTCCTACCAAATTCCATTACACTGCAAGTAATCTTATCAGAAGGCCTGGTACTGGCTCCATCGTCTTGGAGACCTAACGTTTACCATAAGGGAAATGTGTTCTAGAACAACGATTCCCAAAAGATGGTTCTCAGACCCATGCTTTACTAACCCAAGGAGAAATGAAAAACAGACAACTTAGTGGGCTTTCTATAAAATTACAATATAATCTACTTTCAAAATCTCCTTCATTTTCGAAGTATGACCTTTCCATTTTCTTTCTATTTCTTTTCTATCTTTATTTTTTTGGTGTTAAGCTGCTCCATCTTTGACGACATAAAGATAGGCAGGTTTGTACTGTTCTTGCATGACAGAAATGCAATGCCAACACATTCCCACCTCTGCTCCCTGTACTGGCTGCTTGCTTGTGTCAACTTGACACAAGTTAGCGTCATCTGAGAGGAGGAGCCTCAGTCAAGAGATGCCTCCAGAAGACTGCCTGCAGGTAAGTCTGTCCTGTATTTTCTTGATTGTTCATTGATGTGGAAGGGCCCATGCCAGGTCACCCTGGGGGAGGTGGTTTTGGGTATAAAAGAAAGCAGGCTGAACAAGCCATGGGGAGTAATCCAGGAAGCAGCAGTCCTTCAAGGCCTCTGCTTCGGTTTTGCCTCCAGGTTCCTGGCTTGAGTTGCTGCCTCAGCTTCCCTCAGTGATGGAGTGTCACCTCAGAGTTGTAAGCTGAAATAAGCCCTTTCCTCCCTGGTTGCTTTTGGTCATGGTGTTTGATCACAGCAGTAGAGGCCCTAACTAAGACACCACCTCAAAAACTTAAATTTTTTTAAAGATGCTTGACATCCCCAACTTCTGAACCACTGATTTTGAAACAACTGCTCCAGTGGACAGTCTTTCCTACAGGCCAGTTGTTGGGCAAAAAAAGACTGTGAGAGGACAAACTGTAGAGTGCTAATCAGAGGCAAACGTGTTAGCTATCTGCCACTGTAACATAACTGGAGATATTCAAACTATGAAGAGAAACTCTGTTAGGTCCCACAGTTTGCAAAGCTCAGTTTATGATTGGTTGGTTCGTTCTGGACTTGGGGCAAAGCGGGATAAGCGTGTCATGGCAGACAGAATTGTGGAACAAATTCATTTACACCATGATCTGCAGAGCAAAGAGAAATCAAGAGCCTGGGCTCTGTAAGTTCCTTCAAGCACACCTTCAGTGGCCAACCTCCCTCTCTCACAGACCCTCTCAAAGGTTACCTTACCTTCGGAAGGGTCACCCTGGGCCCAAGCCTCCCACTCCTGGGCCTGTGGAGGACAGTCAACAACACCCAGGCTGTAACAGGAAATGATCCAGTCAGCCACACTCAAACATAGCGCTCCTGAGACCCAGTGTGCTCAGGGGCCAGCTGGGATTTAAATGTAGTTTCCAACTCTGCAGGTCTGTGCTCCTCTGGAATTCTCCATTTCCAGCCAATGTACACTCAGCAGAGCAGACACAGTGGTTAAGCTGGTGATTCCTGGACACAGGCTCTGTTCAGATCTAGCCTCCACAATTTTTTTTAGCAGGAGACCCATGAGCAGGTCACTTAACCTGTTGTCCCTTGACTTTCTCATGAGCAGTGACAGCGACAGCAACATAATACCCTGTGTCATGGCTTGTTTGGGGAACAAAATGGAAGAACAAGTACAAATATCCCAGACTATAAAACACAGCACCCAACACACAGAACAAGCTCTGAGTGATAGCATTAAGATAGAAAAGATTAGTGCCCCCTGAGCCCCTTCCTGTGTGTTCCAATCATTAGTGCCCCTAGAGCCCCTTCCTGTGTGCTCCAATCATTAGTGCCCCCTGAGCCTCTTCCTGTGTGTTCCAATCATTAGTGCCCCCTGAGCCCCTTCCTGT
>CABHPP010144089.1:51728-72471 GCA_902168425.1 Peromyscus attwateri
GGGAGGAGGGAGAGACAGAGGGCAGGAGGGAGAGAGGGGAGGAGGGAGAGAGAGAGGGGAGGAGGGAGAGAGAGAGGGGAGGAGAGAGAGAGATGCAGTTTTCAACACAAATACACCTTTAGGTCTTTAAATCTTAACACTGATTTTTAGCACTATGAACGCTGGATTTTATGAAAAACTAGATATTTTCTTCCAGTTAATACTGACATCTCCTGCCTTCTTACATACTCTTAACTTCAAGTTTTATAGCACAATTTCTTATTTTTTATATCTTTTTCCATTGAAAAAATGATTTTTTTCTTTCTACCTTCCGCCATAAAGAATATGCCTATTGGAGCAAACACCAGTAGACAATGCAATGTCCTGTGCAGAAATGTGCAGCAGTCTAGATGGAGTATTCCTTGAGTATGCTGTCCTTGGCCAGAGAACTGGGGGCTGGAACAGCTCAAAGTAGACAGGGTTCTTTCCGAGGCTGATAGATAGACCTGGTGTCCAGCACCTTCCTAATTACCATAACAAGATCCCCAAGCTATACATGGCATATCATACTTCCGGTTGGGGTGTGGACGACTCTGTATGAAAACAGATGAATTGCTGAGTGCTAGTGAATCACTTCACATCTATTTGAAAATGTGTGTGTGTGTGTGTGTGTGTGTGTATGTTCAATTCCTTTTTAAATATTAAGAGATAATATTGTTCATTTTTTCTTATTAGTAATTCTTTATAGATTTAGTCATTTAACATGTAGGCGATGGTGGAAATATTTTACTCTAAATCTATACCTCAACACCTTACATTTAACTCCAGGCCTCCTTCTGGCCCTCATGGAGGGTCAGGTTTTCTTTGATGCCACATTTATATCCTATTACTGTACTGATCCCTTCAAGATGAAAATTCAAAAGGAATCACACTTTCTTTCACCATCTTTTGAAGTCTTTATGCTCAGTGGGCATATCTAGAATTCACTGAGATGTGTTTTTGTAATTAATGAAATACACAGGCAGACATCAATTGTGCCAGGTCATTGGGACTTCTAGATATGGAATTCACTTATTCCAAATGCTTAATGAGTCATCAGACCCCATACTTTTTCTCATGACTTCTTCTGTGTTTAACAGTGATTCTTAGATTTATTTCAGTCCACTAGCAACTTCTTCATTCTATGAAGAAGACAAACTTCACCTGCTTGTAGATGGCATAATAATTAGTCATAAATTTTGTTGGAATGGGAAGGACATTTTAAGTAAAGCTCATGTTAAGGAAAATTGTATCCTTTATACTAAGTATTGCATGTAAATCATCAGCCTATGCTAAAAACTAAGGGTTTGCTTGCAGAGACTACGTGAAAAGGACGATTCATGGAATTAGAAAGGATATATTTAACACACCACCACTGTACTGCACTCCATAGGTTTTGTAGGTACATACCCAGGATACAAAACCAACCACATTTGTACATATGCTGCCATGTGCTTCTGGGTTTGTAAGCAGAAAAAGCATGTTAAATATTAACAGGCATAGTAATCTACAGGCACATCTTACTTGCTTTATATAACTTCAGAACTCTTAATTCTGACATTAAATATTTCTAACCCATGACCACTGTTCATTACATTATGATTAGAACCACTCAGTGTAATTGCAACTTTTCATTTCATAGTTCTCTGTTCATCTATACTGTCTTTAATCTCATACCTCAAGGGCTGTTCTGAACTGTCCTGCTGCCACCGCGTATTTCTTCTGTCTATAGCAAGAGCTGGCATCTTTTAAAGCTACCTGAAGCCATTTGTCAATCTGTGGCAGGGTGGTGAGGTCCCGTGCGCTTGCAGGTGGCATCATGGTAGCAGTTTGGCCTGTTGCTTGAAGCCCAGCAAATGTGTAGGGCTGGGCAAATTCGTAGCTCACATCCTCTTCATCAACATAGACCAGCTTCATTTCCACATCCATTATGTTCTTTAAGGGGATGTGAGGCAGAGGAATGGTGGTGACTACCTGACTGTCAAGTTCCATTATCTTAGCCTCTTTCTTCCCAGCCAGTTTCTCTTCCCCCTCAGCCTTCCGTTTAAGGGCCACTTTCTCTGACTCATTGCTTTGCTTTTCCTTGATGCTCTTTGTGAGTTTTACTCTCTCAGTTGGGATTTCTGTTTGTTTTTCTCCAAAGCTCTTCTTAATTTCAGGGGACACTTCCAGGCTGTTGGGTGAGTTTGTCAAGGTGGACATTTTCTTGCTTGTATTTATCTTTGGAATAAGCAGATCACGATAGACTCTCTTTACTGTCGTCTCCAAATTCCTGCTCTTGCAGGACTCCATTGGTCCACCCTCAGATTCCTGCAGGGAGACAAAGAAGAAAGCCGTTATTCTGAAACCCCAGTGGTTTAGCTCATAGTCAGCTGCATTTCAAATACTGTTTCATTCATCATAGACCCTCGTCACTTAGAATACAAATGCATTGATACCATCCACTGATTGTCCTCCCAGGCCAGTGGATGTTTCAATCACAAAACTCACTAAGGTAAGACCTCACCAAAATGCATCTAGATGTTGTCTGAAAAATAGTTTACAGCTGAACAGTATTGAATAAACCTTTTTTAGAAGAAGCCCAAAGGCAATGAATAGGAAAATCTTATACATAGCCATAAAAGACAAAAAAGTTTTTAAAAAATCCATTTCTATATTAATTTTCTCAGAAAGGCAGGTGGGCTAGAATTCATTTCAAAGCCCACTGCTAACCTGCATCATGGACTTGGGAGCAGAAACGAAATCCACTTCTGTTAAACTTCCAGAAATATGAGCACAGCGTTTACAGTGTTTTCTTTATATGTTTACTCTACTAATAACAAAGGCCTCACATTGAAGCATCTTTAAAGGCAGTTGTTGGTTAAAACAGGCTTTCAGACCAGAAGAATATGACCTTGATCGCAGTGACTCAGCGATCATCTATAGTCGACTGTGCTGCTGTGTCTGTAGTAATGACATTAATGTGGTTTTCAATATGAAACATTTTCCCAGCATACTGATGCTCAACACACTCAAAATCCCCTGGTACAGAGGATTTTTCATACTAACTCTGCTTCTAGGTTTGTTGCAAAATAGAAAACACCCTAGAATCTAATAATTACTGAATATAATTGGTTCCTATCTCATATGATTTCATATGATTCTCTGACTTAATCATAGTCTATATGGGCACAATTTTGTTTCCTTTTTCTTTTTTCTTTTTTCTTTTTCTTTTTTTTTTTTTAAGAATTGAAAGGACAGTGTGGGGGGGCTGATGCTTCTCCATGGACACATACTGCTTTCACCAGAACCAACCACTGGGTACTCACTAACTCCTTGCTTAGAGTCTTTCCTCTATGCCATGTTCCTTTTTAGTGTAGCTATGAGTATACTTACATCAGACACAAAGAGACAAGAAAAAAGCTGAATATGATCATAAGATACAATGAGATAAAAATCTAACATTTGTGTTTCTTTTAACCTACTCCCCTACTAAAGGAAAACACTTGAGAAGCTTTTTCAAGCTTATTATTTTGCTATTATTGATTGCTTTCCTTTGTCTATTTGAGAGACAGCAGTTTGGCTACAGAGGACCTTTGTTATATCATGAACTGAGGCCCAGTTCAATCTTAAGGAAAAAAGTGCAAGACATAAAACTGTGCTTTAACATTTGAGGTTAAAATTTTTCCTTTCCATACCCTTATACATAGGTGTTACAGAAAAGGTTTATGCTGTACATGAAAATATGAAAGAATGGACCAGGATGGTTTTATTACCTCATAAGTAAGACCAAATAGGTAAGAGAGATTGCCGCGAAGGCAAGAGGATATGAGTTCTAGTCTCCAGCATCCACATAAAAGCCAAGCATGGCTACGTGTGCCTGTAACCTTGCTGTTTGGGGGTAGAGCCAGGAGGATCAAAAGAGCTGGAACACTGAGCTTCACATTCAGTGAGAGACTGTCTTAAAAAAAATAAGGTGGAGAAAGAGGAAGACAGTCAACATTTCTCTCTGGCCTTCTATGTTCACCTGCACACACATATGCACACACAGAGAGAAATATCTAATTCCAATAATAATTACCTTGGGCATTAGTTGTCAAAAGTTAAATACTAGACTCATGATTGCCTGACAGAATTTTATTGACAGAATTAATTTCTGAAAGATAACCATTTTTGCCAAGTTAAGCCCTACTCCGTCCTAAGGGTGAGTGCACAGCAGTGAATCCCAGGTCCGGTGCCACCACTCCACCTTGATCAGGGCACCATCTCCGAGTATTCTACTTAGGGTAGAGATGAAGACAGTGCCAGCCATCACCCTGTTCTTGTACCGCAAAGGATTTGGGTCGGGTGAAAATAGTTTCAGAGCTTTAGTTGGGATCTCCAGTGGGCGGGTTCCCAGACAAACATCTATGTCAGTAAATCTTTTTGTAGCACAGGTACAGATTTTGAAATTTTCATGGTGCTCAAAATAGCTGCTGGTAAGATTCATTCTCACAATAGACTATATATAAATATGAACAATAAATGTTGGTAGGTGAACTGTTCCAAGAATTTCTCTCAGGTATCTTATCCCAGATATTTACATCAAGTACCAGAGGCTAAAAACATCACAGCTTGTCTGTAGCTGGTTGATATAATACTTTAGCATCTACAGCAACACTGCCTGGCTTACCAGTGTTGACTTCACATCTTTCACATGTAAATTCATAACCATCTCTGTAACTGCTTCTCCTGAAGGGTAATTGTTTCTCCTTCCTCTATTGTCTTCACATTCTTTCTTCCATGGGCCTCTTCCCACCTGTTCCTGAAGATGTGCCCCTCTCTCTTTATTATTTATTGTTTAAGTTTTTTATGACAGAGGCTTCAGAGTGCTTCTACAGCAACCCTTAAGTCTTTTTATGGAAATCATCATTTTTAAATGCCCCAGTAGATTTGTAGAAACAATAGTAAAGAGGGGTAGAAAGCGGACAGTGTGCTCATAGAGCATTCAGAAGTATTGAGCAGATGGACAAACCTTTAACATCCAGATATCTGAAAGGTCAGTTATTCGAAACTTTTTCCAAGAAACAAGAAATTTAAGGCCCCCTTCCTCATCACAGAATAAAGTCCTGAATGTCAACATGTGTCTTTAAATTGACAGTCTGAAAGAGCAGGGCCCAAACTAACATCTGATTCACAGTGGTGGCAGTTGGTCAAGTGTCTTTAATTTCAGAGGTAGAAGATGTTCCTTATAAAAGCCGAGGTACTGGACAGAAGGGATATGGAACTGCTCACAGAACTTCTAGCTGTTACAAAATTGTAGTGAAGTGATGTGGTTCACAAGGTCTTTCCCCATCTAGCTTCACACACATCTAGCCCTTATTTCCCACTCATTGAACTCAAGATAAGCATTCTGCTAATTCCGAAAGGTGCTCATTTTCAGTCTGCCTACTAGAATTTTTCCATCACATTCCCACCTCATTTACCTGTCCTAACCCAGACAGCAATTCCTAGACAGGAACTGCCCATCTCTGTCTTCTCCAAACATACCAGTTATGTATGCACAACTGATTTCTTCCAATAAGCTGTCTAAAAGCAGAATCATTCTCCACTTATTCAGACATTAGCTCAGTGTTCTACATAAAGCTGTTCAAAAAATGTAGGTCAAAACATATGCTGTAAAACAAAGACTAAGTTACATGCACTTGGAGAAAATAAAGTTGGAACCTAAAAAAAGATTCTTTTATATTTTGAGATTATTTCTCCTTCCCTTTCCACCCTCTGATTCCTCCCATTTATCACTCCTAGCTCTCCCTTAAAAACCATGGTCTTTTGATCATTGCAGAAGAGGAGGTGGAGAGACTGTAAGAGCCAGAGGAACAGGGTTTGCCATGAGCTTGTGTCTCCTAGCAATGTCAGAAGCCACACTCATAGTGTCTTACCAACATGATTACCCAAACGTGAGCTGGACAAGAACAACAATAGACATACTAATGTGGATGGGGAAATTTGGAAAGCCAGGAGGTCTCAACCTATACAAAGAACTACTGACAATTATGGAATATTGAGTGCAAGAGAAACAGTCTTCCACATGGAATTTTGTTAAGACCTGGGGAACAAATCAAGGTTATTCAAGGCAAGAATTCTATCATGGAGTGATATCCTCAACCTTCCTTGTTCTTGTTCTTTTAGTTACTTCTTACTTTTTGAAAATATATTACATCATTTCCCCCTTCCCTTTCCTCCTTCCAAAGCCTTTCATATACCTCTCCTTGTTCTCTTCAAATTCATGGACTCCTTTTTCACTAATTATTGTTGTATACATATATGTCAATACATATTATATCCCTAAATACAAAAATATAGCCAATTCAGTCTGAATAATGTTACTCATATGTATGTTTTCAAGGCTGAACATTTGGTATTGAATAATCAGTTGGTGTTCTCTCCCATGGGGAAGACTATTTCTCCACTCCCAACATTCTCCAGTTGCCTGTAGTTCTCTGTGTAGGATGAAGCCTTGTGGTCTTTCCTCCATTCATTCTGGCATGCCTGTTGCTGTCCTTGTTCAGCTCATGTGTAAGCACTCAGACTTTATGGGTGTAGCTTCTGACCTTGTTAGGAGATACACTCAGAGAAAACTCCCTGATCCTCTGGCTCTTAAAATCTTCCCACACTCTCTCCTACCAGTGATCCCTGAGCCTTAGATGCTAGAGTTGCATCGTTGATGTATAACTGGGACTGGGTTCTACAACTTTGCATTTTGATTGGTCATGGTTTTATGTAGTGGTCTTGACCTATTGCAGAGAAGTTTCCTTCATGAGGTGTAGTGCAGATAAATATTTAGAATTTAATTAGGGATTATGATGGGTTAGTAAAGTGGTGATTGTAGGGTCTCCTCTAAGATCCATAACTTCACAAGCCCTGGGTATTGGGCTAGGTTTCCAGTACCAGGCATGGTTTCCTTCTTATTGAGTCTTAAGTCAAATTAGAGAGCTGTTGGTTACCTCCAAGGTATGCATGCTACTACTGCAACCTTAGAGTTATCTATCACCCCATGTTGTTTGTTGTTGTGGTTTATAGGCATCATAGCTAGATGGGAATGTTGGTTGCTTCCCTCCTTTTGGAAGTTTGCATCCTGTCTCCTAATACCATGAAAACTAGCTCTCAAGAAGGAGACACTCAGGTCAGTCCTAGCTCTGAAGTCTCTGGGCCCTGTTTCTGAAGACATGGTGTCTTCAGCAATAGGGACATTTCTTCCATCTCTCAGGGGCAACCAAAGGCAATAATAGCAATAGCCTGCAATGTTTTGGAAATCTCTTGGACAACCCTGACCAACAATTCAAAAGAGGGCTTCTCGTACCTGCTATTGGGGTTTTTGTTATACAGTTTTCAGCTCCCGGAGGGAGCATTGTCAGCCCAGACGAGAAATTTCATTTAAACTATACATGTATATTTATACACTGCCTTATATACTACAGGTATTTTTAGGTAGTTAGTAGCGTGATTCCTTATGACTTTTAAAGACACCTTACTGTAATTTTACCCTCTTCCCCTCTTCTGTATTTATCTCCCTCTCTCTCCTTAACTAGAGCCCATGTTTCCCTGATCAGATCACCTGTATCCTTCTATTCCCTGCTCTATTACACCCCAATCTCCCTATCTTGGCAATGGTCCCATTTCACTTTCCTTGTTCCTGCAGTTAATCCAGGGTATGAACTCACAGCTGAAGATTTGGAGCTAGGAGCCTCAGATAAAAGAGAACATGCAACATTTGTCTTCCTGGGTCTAGGTTACCTCATTCCATATGATCTTTTCTAATTCCATATATTTACCAACCAATTTCATAATTTCTCCCCTCCCTCCTTCCCTCTCTCCTTCCCTCCCTCCCGTTCTCTGTCTCTTATCTAGACATTTACTGAGTTTCCAAGGCTTGTCTTGAATTCACTCTGCAGCCCAGGTAGGGTTTGAATGTGCCACACTCCTGCCTCAGCCTCCTGAGTGACTGGGAGGCTTGTGGCATCAGGTCCAACTAGAGCTGGTTCTTTGTCTGACAGTAAAGCAAAAACTTTTCAGAAGAAGTTGATTGTGAGCGGCTTTGATGGATTTTTGCTTTGTTTTAATCTCATCGCAGGTGAAGTACATTTTCTTCTTGATTGTTCAAATGAGTCATGTAAGAACTAGATTTAAACTATCAACCTCTTCCCTTTTTTTAGGAGTCAGGTTGATTAACACAGCATTAGTCAGTGTTCCCAAGGCTACATTTTAATCTTTATTTCAATAAAAAATACTTTTAGGGAAAACTATTTGTCAACCATCATGAATGTCAAATGTATCTGTAGGTGGCATTCTGAAAACTGCTTGTTCTGTAACTTAGAAGTCAGCACAGTAGGACTGATTTCCTCATGTCCACA
This sequence comes from Peromyscus attwateri, assembly GCA_902168425.1. Lineage (NCBI taxonomy): Eukaryota > Metazoa > Chordata > Mammalia > Rodentia > Cricetidae > Peromyscus > Peromyscus attwateri. The sequence continues at coordinate 60,119 of CABHPP010144089.1, forward strand.
TGGCATAGATAAAGAAGCTCTCCAGCAAATGCTGATGAGAAACATTTGAATGGTCTCTGGGGGCTTATAATAAACACAGGTAAAGGAAAGAAATGTCAACGCTCAATCACTTCTATCAGGCAATCATTTTACATTTAGTCAGTGTATTTTTTTTTTAAATTTCAAGCATGCCATCAACTTTCTGTTCTACATGGGGGTTTCTATTACCTCGCCTCAATCCGTAGTTTACATGGTTATTAGTAAAACAAATTCTTAGATTTTATTTTTTTTTCTGAAACAGGCAGCTCAAACCTGGGCAACTGAGAAGCAGAGAATCTTTAAAAATGTGATCTCTGAAACATTCAACATCACAGTTGCTATGGTTTTCTTTCTTTAAAAAAAAGATCTAATTTTAACTTGCTGTTAAATGTAACCAGAGAGACATTATGAGGAAAAACACCTTGCTTGTTAGTCTACCAGTACACATTGTTATTTTTAAAAACATTCTCCAAAATATTCCTCCTGTCTAATAGTCACGTACTAAGTCCTTCAATCATGATTGGGGTGCTGGGCTAGGTGCCACAGGAGAGATTAAAGTTGACCAGGTCTTGGCATGTCAGTGTTCACAGCTGGCAAAGGCAGAGGTGGAGGATGGGCAGGGGAGATATACAGATAGATAAACAACCCCTTTCCAAGGAGATGCTCCCAACCCATTTCCTATGTGAATGCACAGTCCCAAACCATTTCCTATGTGAATGCACAGTCCCAGCCCATTTCCTATGTGAATACACAGTCCCAGCCCATTTCCTATGTGAATGCACAGTTTCTGCAGAGCCTAGAACACAGCTGGCCCTCAGTGCTATTAGAACATGTGGCTGGGGTGTGTAGCAGCAATAACATTCCTGCTTTGTTAAGAACACCTAACTGAGGCAGTTTTAAAGGTGTTCAGAAATGAGTTTTTGGGAAGGGAGAGTCAATGTCCCCATTCCAGTGATTCCTCTTCTCTTTCATCCAAGTAACGTTGTAAGAACAGTGGACTATTGTTGAGAGGGAGGGTTGATTTGGCTCACAGCACACGTTTAAGAACTAAGTAAAGCACTGTGCATGGGCTGAGACTTGTCAAACACTAACGACACAGATGCTCTCAGTTTGCCTCCTAACAACAGCAGTGCTCAGTCTGTAAGGCTGTATCACTGGATCAAGTCTCTTTTCCTCACAACTTTTTGTACTAATGTTATTAGCTTACTCATACTAAAAACCATGATGTTTAAGAACCAGAAAGTAACTAAGGGAACTGGCCATACCTGAGACTTGAACTCAGGGCAGTTGATAGCAAATTCCACTTTAGGATCATATGAAAAACTCTTCTTCCTGACTGGGCCCCAGGTGATAGGGACTTTTACTTTCCTCACATTAAAAATGTTTTCTTTTATAAATTTTATAACCAGGTATTTAACTTTATTGCTGTTTTATTAGGTGAGACTCCCTTTAATATGATAAGATAAACACAATTTTATGGTTAAATCAAGTATATGAACCAAATTTGTTGAGAAAGAAATAATAGATTTTAAGTGTTTTTAAAGATCTTTAGTTGTAAATATAATTGTAGACCTATTATATCCCAGAAGTCATTAAATAAATAATGTATATTATATATGTATATATATATATATATATAAAATAGATGAATTCCACATGAATAGATTCTAGAGACTTCAAATGCAATGTCAAACCACTTGCTGATCACTAAGCCACCAAATGGGAATCATTCATTAAAGCAACTGTACTTCTTTGTACCAGTACACTGTGCACATCTGGGAGAGAGGGCTGCTCCACAGTGGCATTCTGTAATGGAGAGCGTGTTCAGTTTGGAGTTGCAAGAACAGTTTGAATTCTAGGTTTATTATTCACTAATGGCATGTCCTAAGAGAAACTACCCAGCTTGTGTAAATATTACTTTCAGAACTATGAGTCTCATGGAAGAATCAGATGAAATGTTTTACAGAACACCACACTTAAGATGTTTGGCAATTCCACAAACAGTTCTTTGCAGGTGCCTCTGTCCCCCTCAGAGGTTTATGTTTCTTCCTCTTCTCAAAGATTATACTCTTGCCACCACCAGTCCTGGCTAGTTTTATGTCAACTTGACACAAGCTGAGAACAGGAACACAATTGAGAAAATGCCTCCTCCATAAGATAGACCAGTAGGCAGGAAAGCCTATAGGGCATTTTCTTAATTAGTGATTGATGTGGGAGTGCCCTGCCTGTTGTGAGTGGTGACACCCTGAGCTGGTGGTTCCAGGTTCTATTCAGAAAGCAGGCTAAGCAAGATGCAAAGATCAAGCCAGTAAGCAGAACTGTGGCCTCTGCACCAGCCTCAGCCTCCAGGGTCCCTCCCTGTTAGAGCTCCTGCCTTGGTTCCCTCTGGGGACTGTGATTTAGGGTAGGCAAACCAAAAAAAAAAAACAAAAAACCCTTTTCCTCTCCAAGCTGTTTTTGGTCATGATCTTTTATCACAGAAATATTAACCCTAACTAAGACAAAGACCTTTGCAAGTTACCAGTTATTCTCTTGGCATTGGACTAGTTCTGCTGATGCATATGTTGATCTAGCAGACCTTGTGAGAAACAAGACTGAAAACCGTCAGTGGACTTAGGTGTTCTGCCAGCTGCCATCAAGTGTCAAGGCTCCCCTGCAAAAATACAGAAATTGTTCTTACTGTCTCTTTTCCAGCTCATGCTCTCTTCGCCATCTTCCTCCTTGGAGGTCCACTCATCCTGCCAAGACTTCTGTCATAGATTAGCAATCACTTTCACACTTCAAATCCAGTGACCCCAGGCTTGCATTAACTGCAGCTCTAAAGAGCAGTCTCCACATTGGACAAAGCTTGTTTTCGGTGGAACATTCTTCTAATCTCCAGTGATGCCATATCATTCACTGGTCCTCTGCCTCATTCACCATTCATCCGCAGTCCCCTGGGCTGCTGCTGGCTCTTGCTCTTCACCCAGTTGAGCACCAGAGGCTCTTTTCCCAGCTGGAGTCCAGTCCTTAGGTGATCATGTCAAGTCCAGTCCTGTAGCTCCAGATGCCACCACAAGCTCCTGTTTCCTAGTGTCATAATTCTAGTCCTTGCTCCTTGAACCACATAATAGTTCATTCGACTGATTAGATGGCATCTTCATTCAGAATGTTTAATAAATGTATCTCAAAATTAATAATTCCCAATCTAATATCTTAATTCTTACTCTCTCAAATTCTCCATTCCTAAAATGCCAAAAGAATCCACCCAGTTGTCTAGGAAAAAGCTTTATAAGCTGTCTTCAATCCTTTCCTTTCCTTCAGCTTCCATCCTATAATCAATCATTGGTTTTGTTGCCTCTACCCATACCCATTATTGATATTCTTAAAGACCCATATCTCCCATCTAAATTATTGCAACTGCTTCATCACATAGTAGGATAGTCATTCTCTTGGATAAAACTCACAGCCCTTACTCCACTACCATATCCCAGCCCGTTCTTACTGAAAACTCCTCCATGCAAGTCCATGATACCCACGGCAGAACATGACCCCTGAAGTCCCTGCTCCGTCTGAAGATCTGTCAGCCCCTCCCTCATCTCTGAAGTCTATACTGGTTAAGCAACCTGTGGGGGCCCACAGAGACTCCATAGTGTGGCCTTATTTCATCTTGACTCAAGGTCAGAGAGTCCAGCTTGTTTTGCCCCACAAGGCTGCATAATAAAATGTTTTGGCCAAAGGCGTGGTTACCAGCTGTCTTATACGTCAAAGTCTAATTACAGGATGTTTTGCCGTAAGGCATGGCTACAAGATGTTTTGAGAATTAAGGGAGTGTTTACATGTGTCTGTACTTTGTCCTTGAGAGGGGAGGTCTTTTGCCTCTCCCCTTGCTGGTCTATAGAAAGCTCATGAGGAATGAACTCAGAGTGACTGTGGTATGGACCCAGAGTCCTGCCGATGCTATTCTGTGTCTCTGTCTTTTCTTTTATGTCTATCACACTCCTTTACGTCTCTGTTTTTCATATCTATTATTTTTTAATCCTCACTCCTCCCTTCAAGGACTGTTGGATAGTCAGGTGGACCAGCAGCCACCTAGTTAAACAAGCTCACTCCAGCCTCAGATGTGTTGCACTCTTTGGCCTGGGGAATGTTCATTCCATTGGCTCTTTTTATATCCAACATTATCCAGGTCATAGCTTACACACCTCTTCTACAGATAGCCTTCTTTGAAGATCTGAAGTAAACTGCTCCCAGTCACATATCTATTTTAATCTCTCAGTAGTTCTTATCCCAATACTATTTAGTAGTTTATAGCTCATCATTCCTACCATGTAATCAGAATGTGTTTGAGACAGAAGATACACAGTGTTTGTTGACTGGATGACTATCTAATTGTATCTGACTTTATTGAGCAATTCAAGGGAGGTTCAGTTTCTTTTGCTGTTGCTATCCAACTTATCCTCTACAGCTTAGCTGGAGTTACCCAAGCATAAGCTACCCTTTTACAAACTGGCTTCACCCGGAATGCTCCAGGCATGCAAGCCTTTTGATTCTTTCTGTCCTATACTTTCCTGTACCTATTTTGGTTGTTTGTCTGTTTGCTATTCTAAATCAACAATATTTGTGAAGCATCTACCCCAGTTGGCTTTATTTTAGGCTTTGCTGGGAAGTAAATAATGTCTTTGATTTTTTTTTTAGTTCACATGAAGTATACAGCTCATTTACAGCTAAAACCTGCAGCAAAATCAGCCACTTGCTGTCATTACTAAGAGTGTGGTCTATAAGCCTATAATGGCCCTTCTAGAAAGTTTCTACTCTAATTTGATTATAAAACCAGTAAGTTATTTGTGTGGCAGGAATGGGAGGCTGGGAGAAGTCACATCTCAGTGTAACTCAGAGCCCTTTGCCTACAATTTTTCCTGGAACAAACACAGTCAGCCTGCCAAGGTCATGAGTATTCTGAGACAAAGTTTGAATCTCGTTTGGAATGTTTCTTCAGAGCATTGCTGTCAGTACCCCCGCCCATCTAGAAAAGTGATCAAAGTTTCAAAATTTTAAAGAGGCTAATAATATACTATGTGACTGTGTAAGGAAAAAAATTACTTTAAGTTTGGTCAATTATTTAATTCTGCTGGTAAAGTTCTTATTTCCTAGACTTTTACATTTTGTTTCTTAACCTTCCAGAAAGAATATATCTAGATGGAGAGACTTTCCAGCACACTCCAATTTCTTTGTTTTGGAAATGGAATCTCTGGCAGGTGAAGTGCCTCGTTGACCATCATACAGTGAAGCAGATTATAACCACATTTTAGAGCTCTTCAATGGGTCGTCTCCTGTACTCCGCTGCCTCCTACCACTGTATAAAATCAAACAGTTGTCATAATTGCCATTTCTCAGCCTTTTATCTTCTGATGCTACCAGAAGTAAGGAACAGTAACCATGAAATGAAGATTTAAAAAAACATTTTAACTCTTCCCCATGGAAGACTTTTTCTCCCACTCTCGGCCTTCCTCCCCTGTATTCTGTCTAGGTTGAGGCGCCATGAGACTCAGCCCTTCTATGCTAGTATGTCTACTGGCGTCATCCTTGTCCTGATCCCGGTTAGGCAGCCATGTTGGTGAGAACTCATGGGTGTTACTTCCCTGACATTTCTAGGAGACACACTCTCACAGCACACTTCCTGTTCTTCTGACACAATCTTTCTGTCCCCCTCTTCTGAAGTATTTCCTGAGCCTTAGGTGCAGGAGTTCTGTTGCATCTAGATCCCTGAGGCTGGGCACTACACACTCCCTTGTTCTCTGTATTCTATGGTAAGCTGTGGTTTTCAGTCATAGTCTTTTGTTTGTTGCAAAGGAAAGTTTCTTTGATGAGGGGTGAGAGCTATACTTATCTGTGGCATAAAGATAAACATTTAAATACAGGTAAGAATTTAAGACAAAGGTCATGAACTTGAGATGAGGGAAATGCATGGGAGGTGTTGGGGGGAGGAAAGGGAAGGGGGAAGTGATGTAATCATATTTTAATTTCAAAAGATAAAAAAATTATTTAAAGAACTACAAAAACAAATACTTTGAAATATTCTCTTAAACTTGTATTAAAGTTTAATGTACCCATAGGTGGGAAGTCCATCTTAAAAATATTTTTTTCTTTGAACTTTAAACTTACAGGAAAGTTGAGATAATACCAAAAACTCAAACTTGCCCTTTAGCTGCATCTAGAAATTTCAAGTATTTTGGACATATTTCTTACTTTATGTCTGATATATGTGTATCTATATGCACGTATCTACATTCTCAAATATGCATATTTACATACTTTTATTATTTATTTTCCAAGTTATTTGATAATGTTACTTGCATCACACATCATTATGCCACAATACCTCAGTGCACATTTCCCAATTTCTCTGTTATAGTTCACATAGCCATCAAATTCAGAGGTGTTAACAGCAATGCAATGCTATGGATGAATCTACAGTCACTGTTTCCATTTTATTGGTTGTCTCAGTAAAATTGTTTTATTACTTATTTTTCCTTTATTGTAAGATCCAGTCTAGAATAACACACTGAATGTAACTGTCATGACTCTTTGTCTCTTTCACTCTAGAGCAGTGGTTCTCAACCTTCCTGATGCTGCAACCCTTTGATACAGCTCCTCATGTTGTGGTGACCCCCAAACATAAAATTATTTCACTGCCACTTCATAACTATAATTTTGCTACTGTTATGAATCATACTGTAAATATCTGATATGCAGAATATCTGATATGTGAACCCCCCCAAAGGGGTTGCAACCCACAGACTGAAACTGCTGCTCAGACTCTCTCTGTCTTGTGTGGCTTTGCATTTTGAAGAAAATTTTGTAGACTAGAAGGTCATTTTTAACATTTAAGACATGGCTGGATAAACATTTTTAAAAAGGGGTCTGCCTGAGAATGAATCAACAGTACTGTATGGCACTTAACACAGGGTGTGGGGAGAGAGGAAGGGGAGGTCTGAAGACCATCCCCCAGAAGACCATCCCCCAGAAGACCATCCCCCAGAAGATCATCCCCCAGTCTATGCAGATCCAGTCACCACAAGGCAAAGCCAAAGGGAGGCCTTTCCTGGTTCTTGGACCAATTTGGGACTTTGGTATTTCTACTGAAAATAAAATAATCACAAAGTATTTTCAAACAGTATTTTTAACCTATAAATATTTGTCTTAGACAAAGAAACAATCCTCTTTCCTATGTATGTATTGTTTTTTTACAATATTTAAAAAGATTTCTTCAGAATCTTTGTCTGATAAAACTTGTGATTTCATTTGTGGAAGAAGTTGTATGTGGAAGAAATCAACTTTGGAATTAAATATCAAAATAATTTTGGAAATATTTTCTTTCACTTTTTGAATACTGTTTTGTTTATATTTGATGAGTAGAAATATTTAAAAGCAGGCTGCATATTAATCACCCACAAACATTCTTCCATTAATCTAAGCAAAAGAGAACTATGAAGTCAAAGAACTGCTTGGAAAACAAAGCTTTGACGAATGCCAGTCATCAAGCTGAAGCTGACAAATGATGTCACTCAAACCATCCTGACACATTATACTGCTTAGGCTAGAGCAGAAGAGCTGCCCAGAGCTGCTCCTGAAAACACACAGAAAGCCAGCATGAAAATCCACATCATCTGTTGGAGTGCACTGGGTAGTTAGGAATGTGATGAGAAAGGGGGAGCATCCATACAACTCCCTCGGGAGGCAATGAAGGGTCATAAAAGGTAAGTTTGTGAGAATATACGTATAGAAATAGTGGTTGTCAACTGACCATACTAAGCAATAAAACAGAAATATCACTACAAGAAATCTCTACAGCCATTTTAATCCTGGACAGTAGCATGGGGATGAGGACAAGCCCCTGACATTTCCCTGGGCGGGTGCAATGGTGAGTGATAGTGAAGCCACCACAGCTCTTAGTAGATATTAGAGTGTAGGGGGTCAAGTCTATCAAGCACAGGCTGTTTTACCACTTAAATGCTGTCAGTTGTGTGTAGCACAGATCTTAAAAGGTCTTATTAATGAAATCAAACCTGGAGCCAGGTATTGGGGTGAATGCTGGAAGATCAGAGAAACAGAACAAGCCACAGCCACCTCACCTCACCAGTTCCTCAGCTGATCCTGTTTCCTCAGACTGGAAGCCTCTGAGTCCTCATCCAAATGGATCTCAGCTGAATTGCTGCTCAAAAGCCTAAAAGCTTAACCGAGCTCTAGTTCCTCGTCCTCATGCCTTAAATACCTTTCTGCTTCCTGCCATCACTTCCTGGGATTAAAGGTGTGTGTTACCACGCCTAGCTGTTTCCAGTGTGGCTTTGAACTCACAGAGATTCAGATGGGTCTCTGCCTCTGGAATGCTAGGATTAAAGGCGTGTGTGCCACCATTTTCTGGTCTCTATATCTAGTGGCTGTTCTGTTCTCTGACCCCAGATAAGTTTATTAGGGTGCACAATATTTTGGGGAACATAATATCACCACAGTTGTGGGTGTTACATTGAACAGGAGGCTGAAGTTGAAACTTCTAAAAAGCACTATGAAGTTTTGATAGTCGTGTGAGACAAAGATACAGAGAAATGGTTGGAATGGAGCTAGTCCTTCAGCTGAAACTCCTGAGAACCCGGTGAACCAGAGGCATGCTTTCTCCAGGGCTGCCACTCACTCAACATGGAACAGAGCCTGATTAAATTTGTGTCCAAAAGGTATAAAGGATAATATTACCTGTATTTTATTTAATCATTCCCATGTTGTTTGGCATTTAGGTTGTGTCTAATTATTCAAAAAATAAACTGTGTATGGGAGTTTGGATGTAATTAGCCCCCATAAGCTCATAGATAGTGGCACTATTAGGAGGTGTGGCTTTGTTGGAGTGGGTGTGGCCTTGCTGGAGAAAATATGTCACTGTTGAGGCAGGCTTTGAGGTCTCATATATGCTCAAGTTACTCCCAGTGAGAGAGACCACTTCCTGTTGCCTACAAGATGTAAGACTCTTAGCTACTTCTCCAGCACCATGTCTGCCTACATGCTACCATGTCCTACCATGATGATCATTGAATGAACCTCTGAACTGTAAATCATCCAATTAAATGGTTTCCTTTATAAGAGTTGCCAAGGTCATGGTGTCTTTTCGCAGCAATAGAAATCCTAGTTAAGACACTGTGTATCATTGTTGTGCTAATCTTTGGGGGGGGGCAGTCAAAGACACAATCTAGAGAATTCCACAATCTGGTAAGGGGAAACCTCAGTTGGCAAATGGTTTCCATCATTTTGGCTTGTGGGCATATCTGGGGGGCATTTTCTTGATTAATGGTGGGGTGGACCACTTTGGGTGGTGCTATCTCTGAGCAGGTGGTCTTGGATTGTATAAGAAAGGTAGCTGAGCAAGTCATGGGAAGCAGGCGAGTAAGCAGCATTCCTCCATAGTTAATGCTTCCAACTCCTGCCTTGAGTTCCTGCCTTGTCTCCCCTTTGTGATGGACTGTAACCCATAAGCCAAATAAACCCTTTCCTCCCCAAGTTACTTTCAGAGTTTTATCATAACAATGGAAAAGTCAACTAGAACAACTGTTCAAAAAAAATTAAAATTATCTGGACATGATGACATGCATTTAATCCCAGCACTTGGGAGGTAGAAACAGGTGGAGTTCCATGAGTTCAAAGCCAGCCTGGTCCTCATAGTGAGTTCCAGTTCCAGTTAGGTCACATGTGTTATCTACAATGATCCATTGTGTCATCTACTTTGTGAATGGTTAATTCATTATAGAGATTATATAGAGGTATATAATGAGTTTAACCATGTGTATCATCACTAATTTTCCAAACACAGTCTTCAGCGTTCAGCAGAAAATATTAATTATGTAAAATTTTTGTGATCACATAATAAAAAACAAAAGAATATGTAGATGACAGAGATATACTCATTGGTGAATAAGATGTTGAAATTAGCTAAGGAACTTAAAATAACTAATTTATTCAAGATGAGAGGGAGGGGTTATAAAGATGTTGGTAACAGAGATCACTGGAATTTATGAAGAAAAGATTAAATGAAAATTCTAGAACTGAGAAATGTTCTATCTGAAATTAACTCATTAAATGAGTTGTAATATAAATTAAATGTATCAGAAGCTAGGATTGTAAACTCAAACAATCAACATGAAATATCTAAATTTAACAGGAATAAAATAATGGAAAATCTAGGAAAAATTTTAGACAAAGTGTTTTAGGAGCCCCACAAGGAACACAAAGAGTGAAGCAGAAGAAGCCCCAGGGAATTACGGAAGCAATGGAGGTCATAAAAGGTAACTGTAAACAAACACATACAGTGCATATACTGACAGCTGATTGACCACATTAAACAATAAAACAGAAATGTTCCTACAAGAAATCAAATGGGAATTGACCTGAAAGCTTCCTCCTCGTTGGCTAGCTTGCAGAGTGTCATGTGGGTACTATTTTAAGGTGTTACACGGGCTGCTATGGAGAAAAGTCATCGATGGTCTTACCCAGGGTTGACCCTGCATACTACAACACCCACCTATCAGACGAAGGCTGTCTACAGGCACAATAGTGGTCTGACTGTCAAGGAGGCAACAGGCAGCATTTAGATTGGGTTTGAGGCCTGGACCCCAGGAGGAACCACTACTGTTGTTTTGCTAAATGGACAGGTTATCAAACTGCCCCTAATTATTTATGTCTACAGATGAGTGCTGTTCTCAACTGCAGCCAGAGAAGCTTCTTATTGCAGTGGGTTATAGTGGTATTCTATTTGTACTGAAATGTGATTTTATTTGTATGTTAATAAATAAAGTTGCTTAGGGGTCAGAGCTATTAGCAAGCCATAGCGAAAGCCAGGGCGGTGGTGGTGCACGCCTTTAATCCCAGCACTTGGTAAGCAGAGCTAGGTAGATATCTGTGTGCTCAAGGATACAGCTAGCATTGGAGACACACGCCCTTGATCTCAATACCAACCTTAGAAGACTCGGGAGGTCTGTACAGAGAGACTGTGACGAGACAGCCACGTAGTTAGTTTATAACCAATGAGAAGGAAGAAACAGGACTCCTTATAAGACAACCGCACAGGAAGAAACTCCTTTTTCGGAGAGCTCTCTTGGCGGGAGAAGCTAGCTGGCGGAAAGCGGGTAAGCTTCTGGCTCTGACCTCTTGGGCTTTCACCTTTACATTGGCTCTGTGTTTCTTATTTAATAAGGCGGTCGGTTACATCTACAGTGGGTAGTTTAATACAGACTTATAACTGTCATAGTGCTTAGAATATGTGACTCTTTTTTTTTTTTTTTGGTTTTTCGAGACAGGGTTTCTCTGTGTAGCTTTGTGCCTTTCCTGGAGCTCACTTGGTAGCCAAGGCTGGCCTCGAACTCACAGAAATCCACCTGGCTCTGCCTCCCGAGTGCTGGGACTAAAGGCGTGCGCCACCAACGCCCGGTGAATATGTGACTCTTGAGGGCTTTGCCCTAAATGTGACATATATAATAACCCCTACCCCCACCCCAAGACTCACTGAACATCATGGAAGAGAGGGTAGAAATAACTGAAGAGCCAGAGGATGGGTAGTGCTTCTGAGAAAGTCTGTCTTCTGAATATGATGTGGCCACTGTACTCATCAATTTATTGCAGCTATGGTTATAAAACCTGCATAAAACCAATGCAGTCAACATTCCAACACGAGCGAAGGTGGGACTCAGGAGGCCTCACACCTAGATGAAGGAAGAGCTATTGGTGTTGACGACTGCTAGGGAAGAGGGAGTCGCCCTTCTTTAGGAATATGGCTACTGGTAGGTTTTCCTATCTCGGTTAGATGGTCCTACAGCTATACATTTGTGAGTGGACTTAATGGGCCATTAAAAATAAGAGGATGTAAAAGGACATGAAGGCGAGAGAGGGATGTATCAAGAGTTGGTGGGAATGGGAGGAGGAGCTGGGATGGATATGATTAAGATGAGTTGTATCAAGGTATGAAATTGCTAAAAAAGTAAATGCAACTATTCATAATTAGAAAACAGGAAATATGTCTACAAGATTTAAAATGTATGTAGGATAAAAATAATGGTGAACATGATACAAAATATTGGAGAGGGTAATGGAGTTAAAGTATCCTAGGGACCAAATAGAACCCAGGTATGGTAGATATCAACCAAAATACACCAGTGATAAATTTTAGATTTAGAAGTACTAAATATCTTAATTAAGTCTATGACTGTTATCTTGGAAGAGAAATAGAGTCCCTAACTGTATTCTGTCTAGGAGACACACGCCTTAAATAGAAGAACAGAAAAGTGAAAACAAAGCCTTGCAGAAGGGCATAGCACACA